>CAUYPK010032932.1:0-65960 GCA_963574355.1 Loris lydekkerianus
GTGACAATTTCTGTCGATCATTTAAATCGTGGGGCACCCACTTTTTGAGCTTTTTCACCTTTCCAATATATTTTAAACCATAAAAAACCACATGGGAGCTGACACCCAGTTCTTCCGCCATCCCACGCACCATTTGTGATGGGTCAGTCTCCACCAGGGTCCTCAAATTCTCGTTCTGGATTACTCTAGATCAACCACTTCGGGGCTCATCTTCGAGGCTAAAATTTCCAGAACGAAATTTTGCAAACCAACATCGAACAGTGCGTTCATTAACACTGTCATTGCCAAATGCCTGGTTAATTTTTTGGGCTGTTTCGGCAACACTTTGGTTCAATTTGAATTCGTAGAGAAAAATTGGCCGAAAATCGCTTAATGACATCATATAGTAATAGGCTGAAAAGAATAAAAAAAATTAAAAGTAAAAAAAAAATGAACAGCATCAATGTATAGAGTACAAAATTCTCCATCAATCAGTATATACCACAACACAGTAGAATAAATATTTATTGAGATATAAAGCTACAAAAACACATGACATTAAAACGGACAAAACTTTTGAAACAACCTAAAATATCTTGCTGAGGGACTTTAAGGGGATAAAAGATCAAGGTCAGCTAATATGTGGTGAACCCATCTGCTCTGCTCAGAATCTCAGCTTCATTATCAACATAGTGAGATTGTGTCTTGTTATTCCTTGTTGTTGAGGCCATGTTGCCCCTGTGACATTGAAGGTGGGATGAGGGATGGCAACAGAATCTCCTGGGCCATAAAAGCTGGAGGGAGGGAAAGTCTTCATCTTTAAGGCTGCATAATATTCCATGGTGTACATATACCACAATTTATTAATCCATTCATCGATTGATGGGCACTTGGGCTTTTACCATGACTTAGCAATTATGAATTGGGCTGCAATAAACATTCTGGTACAAATACCTTTGTTATAATGTGAATGGTCTATAAAATCAGTGTATGGTATCCCATGATCACATTAATGTACACAGCTAAGATTTAATAATAATAATAGTAATAATGAGCTGAAGGGAGAGAGGGATGCTGAAGCCTCTAGCCTCCTCCATCTTACTTGGCATTGTTGAGCCATATCCAATTGGCCATGTAAAGGTGGAAGTTAACACTAATTAGCATGCAATGACTTTCCTACTTCCTCTTGTGAAATCTAAACTTAATGCTCATGAGGGGGCCTATTCTTATGCACCTCAGAAGAGAGCCATGGCAATACTTAATCTGCATTCACTCCAGATGTCATTGCCACATGTCTCTGTCACAGAGAGTTATTATTACTGTCACTCACTTGTGTGGGTTTGAGTGACATCAATTGCATGTCTTCTGGGTACGTTGGTAGACACTGAAGAGGTAGCCAAAAAAAAAAAAAAAAATAGTTTCTGGCCTTGAGAAAGTATTGTTAAATGGTGAAATACCAAACTATAAACAGATAACTTTAAGGTTAACACAGTGTGCTGAGAGAGCACAGAGGAGGAAGACCTGGGGAGTGGGGCCTGGCTGAACTAATATTAACGCATACGTGGGAATCAATCTGTGAAAGAAGAGAGTGTGTCAGGTCATCAAGGCATCCAGCTGTGATAAACTACCACAGCAAGGGCCCAGAGTGATGAGCCCTTTTGCTCTTCATAAAGGGTCAAGTGGAAGCCAGAAAGTGGCAAAAAAGAGGGGCAAAAAGATAGCCTCAGCATTCATCACTTCACTTTGGACTCAAAGCACCACTGAGAGCTAACAATTAATCTTTATAGGTGAGGTGACTTGACGTACTTCACCTTTTAAATGAAGGAGGCAAAATTTAGATTCTATTCTGCTTAACCCTAAATCCTTTCCTCTTTACCTCTCTTATGCTGTCTCTATGTAAAACCACCAGGGTGACTGAAATACCAGGTGTTTATGTCAAAATACTGAGGGAAAGTTACCAAAGTTTTAGCCTAAATAAAAATGTAATAATTCTTTGCTTCAACACTGATGATTGTACCTGAAAGGAAATTTTTTATTTCTATACCTGAGGATCTTCTTAATCCTTGAAATGGCTCTGAGTAGATTTTAATAGGTCTCGTCCATATTATGACTTAATCATAAAGTCAAGAATTGTAATAACTCCCAGAATTTATTTCCTTTTATAGTTCTGCTTCTTTTAAAGACTGAGAATAATTTGAAATAATAAAAAAGACACAGTAAGTTAAGGTGAGTGTATTCCTTCAGCCACGACAGTGGTAAATATGACAAACCAAGCCTGCCTCAGAGGGGAAGATATTCATAAAGTTATTCTAGGGATACTCTTCTATCAATTAGAAAAGTCTCAAATAGCCCTTTCTCTATCCCATTAATCATTCACATGTCAAAATTGAAGAAGGGTGGGAATATTTTTTTCAACTGAAAGTGAGCACATTTACTTTCCACCTCTCCCCCTCACCTAGCTATCTCATAGTTTATGTAGGTCCCTAGGAGACTCCCTGGAGCTCCATTCTAAACTTCCAAATTTTTTAGTTCTGGAGTTTACAAGGCAAATATTAAAGAAAAGACTTTTTAAAAAAAATTTCCTACTCAGTTTACCAGGATGAAAACTGTGATGGAGAAGGATGGCCTTTCTGATGTATCTTACTAGGGAGCTTGAGTAGAGATGAGTAGAGATTAGGAAACGAGGGGCAGAGATGAAGTTTCCTGTCTATGTCCACTGGATCCAGGAAAGTTTTCATGTTTTTAATATTTTAAAAGTTAAGTTGCATCTTAAAATCTGTAATGTCTTAGCTTTGTTCTTCCCCAGAAAATATTCCCCAGGAGTCTTAAAATTGAAGGAATCTTAGAGTCCCAGAAATATGATCATGTATGTTTGATCCATACATGTTTTCTAAGAAATGTTGACGAAGACCAGTCTTCTTTGTTCTACATTTCTGCAAGTCAATCTAAAGCTTATGAAACTTGCAAAATAAAGTTCAGTCTTACCTTTATTATCAACATTGCTTGAAAATGACATTAAAAAATGTTCTTAATAAAAAACTAATTTATGTCAGTAGATCTCAATATGCATGGATTTATTTTCTTCTTTCTATTTCTTAGACCCCCGCGTTTTTAGCTCATCAGGTCCTTCCCCCCCTTATTCTTTCATCATAAATAGTCTCAAATGCTCAGTCAAAGCATTGAGCTGTTCCTTCTTTGGAACAGGTCAATCACTCGCGTCCTGGTATCTTTCCGAGACAGGGAAGCATCTTTGCTACTTTTATTTACTGCTATTCTAACATCTCTTGGCTTTATTTGTAATATTCCTTTGTGTTTCTCTCTTACACTAGACTACATTTTTTTGAAGATAGGGCCTTTTGTATTTAAGAGCTATATGTCCTGACTAAATATTCATTGTATAGAATAGATATGTAAATGAATAAATGATGTAATCAATGAATGAGTAAATTAAATCTCTCTCTGCACCTGCTGTAAACATACATGTTTTCTATTTTTATTGGACAGTTGTCAAAATATATTTCTAGCCTGAACAATCCTCTTAGTCTATCTGATAAACTCTATTACCAAGATAACTCTTCACCTGTCATTCCTTAGCTTTTCCTTCATTTTTGCCAAGGCACAGTTAGTCTTGCTGGTGCTTTATTCTCTTGTTGAACTTTTTCAAAAATAGCATCTATATGATGCTGTAAACCTCTATTAACATATCACTCCCATAGATTACCTTGCTAATCCTAGTAGGTCCTCCACAAATCTGAGCTGAAAGAGCTGGACAACCACTCCTCCTTCACTCTAGCACCACCTTTGGAAGAAAGCAGAGACCCTGTATTCTTGCTATCTTTGCCACTTCCTACACTCTTGACAGGAATGAAGAGCAGAACCAAATTGCTGGTCTTGAAAGATTACAGCCACTTACTCCCACTGCCCTGCTTCCTTCTACTACACACACTTGCTCCTAGGAAATCTCATCAAGTCCCCAGGAGGCACATGTACCACCTTGCAACGATGACTCCCACACACGTATAATATTTCCAAGCCACTGTCTCTTCTGAAAAGTCTAATATCCAGCTTTCACCTTGATGTTTACTCTAGGATACAAATACACACTTGAAACTTAACCAACAGTAAATGTCACCAGGGTGAGAATAGTTCCTCATTTTTTAAGCAATAGTTTCAGTTGCAAAACCCATGGGCCAGATACGTAATAGAATTATATGAAACTCGGTTCAGAAAAAGATAAAAGGTGTTATAACATTGTGGCATACTGGAGAGTATACCATATTTAAAGGGGAATCCACTACTCAACTCCAGGTGACTGTTGACACATGGGAACGTGGCCTAAAGATGCCACTTTTTTTAAGTCTTGAGAGAAGCTAAAATAACTATTTTTTATAATTTCTTATGTATTAAAAAAATTGAAGACAGGTGAAAAAGAAAGAAAGTGAATGGGAGAGAGAATAGAAAAAAATTATATGTATAAAAATTATATATATTATATATAAATAAAAATTATATATTTTTATATATAAAGAGAGAGATTCTGGATAAAACTAGCATATAATTTTAAGCCTACAGAACACATTAGCACAACATAAATTTTATTCAAATTTGTATTTTTATAAACCCTTTCAGCTGAGTGTATTTGAGAGTAGCCTCACAGGACAGAAGGTTTAATCACAGTAATCATAAATTTGGTCTCTTTCTTGATTTGGATTTAGCTAATATTTATTCAGAGTTGATATATGCTATGTATCATGCTAAATTCTTTTATTAACATTTAAAAATTTTCAAAGGAATACCTCCAACATGGTTAAAAAGTCAGATTGTTCCGTAAGACTTAATTGTGGCACACAGCAGTATTCTGAATTCCCCTTCCTCACAATTCAGGCAAAAGACACTATACTTTTACCTCCATATCTCTAAATTATATTATTATAATGTTATTTATCGATTGTTAGTTTCTGTCAGACATTTTATATTATTTCTGTTGAAGATGACGATACTGTTTTCACACATATTCTGTTACACCCTAAAATATATAAACACAAATTACCAATTGCCCTCTTCCTCCAAGTACAGTTTTATCTTAAGTATTATTAATTTAGTATTCTGGATTTACATTGTTTTGTTTACATGAAATCTATTTATCATCTAGCCGTGCACTCTACGGAAATTACCTTTTTCTTTCTTTTCAAACTCTTAGTTTTGCCTGAAGTTAATACAATTTGTCTTTCTAGTTAGTTTTCTACAGACTTTAAATTCAATATCAAACTCTGCCCCCTACTGATGACATTTCCTCTCAACATGTTCAAAAACATCAATAGTCTCTCAGTTTCAATGTTTTAAGAACATCTCCTCAAGAGACTTGGCACCTGCTCCAAATATACTTGCCCACTATCTTTAGTGGACAGGTGTGATCTGTAATCTCTCATTTATTTTTATACTACCATTTTCCTCTTCCCTCCTCTCTCCTTTCCTGCCCTCCCATAACAGCACTTTCTCTCCTTCCCATCTCCCTCTCTTCTTTCTTTCTCCTGATTTGGGTTATGTAATTCCAGAATCTCACCTCTCCTCTTTCTTATTTCTTATTTTGGTGGAACATTTCCCCTCTCTTAGGGGAAATGCTGTTTCTAGGATCTTTGACTGTGTATGATGAATGAAAATATCCTTATTTTAACCATAATATCATCTGATAAATTTGATTATGTATAGAATTCTTAGTCATAATTTTCCTTCACAATCTGCAAAGAGTCTTAATCTCTTTCAGCTCCATTGTTGCTGTTGAGAAATTCACACAAAATCATTCTCATTTCTGAAGTTTCACCTTTCGTCTTTTTGCTGTTGTTGTTCCTCTGTGGAATATTTTAGAATTTTCTCTTTCCTAGTTTTCTGAAATATTTTACTGTCATACTTTAATTCAGGTCAATTTCATCCATTGTATAGCTAGTTCCATGAACAAAGAATTTTGATTTAAAAAAGTATGTCTTTCCATTCTAGGAAACATCTTTGAATTTGTCTTGGATAATGTCTTCTCTTTCTGATTCTATTTCTGGGCATAGTTTGAATTTGGTCTTAGACCTTCTAGATAAAAATTAACTTTTTTCCTTCTACTCTCTGTGAAATTGCCTTACATTCACCCCCTCACTTTTTCACTAAACTTTTTGTTATGAATTTCTGAATGCTCTTATGTTCCAAGTTATTGTTCTTCAGCACTTCCTATAGAACTTCACACTACTATAACAACAATGTTCTCCAATATGTCCTACTCAATACAGTAGCCACTTACAAGAAAATGTTTAATTTTATTTAATTTTGCTTCTTTTAAATTTAAATAGCCATTTATAGCTGGTGGGTGTCATGTTAGAATAACATATCCATGTTATTATCCAAGTATACATAGTGAGGAATCTTGAAATATCTTTTGAATTTTTTATTTTCCTCTCTGTTCTTTCAATGTGCTTATTTCTGTTTGTTTTGGTCTTTCCTTCATGTGATAAATATTTTGATGTGTTTACTGACCCTGAGCTGTCTGTTCACGTATAATGGCAGGGTGTTGAGATGACTGCAAGTTCCGTGTAGATGAGACTTGACGCTTCATCATCAGATGTATGCAGTGTGAGCTGGCTGACTCTTTTTGAGGATTTCCCCAACAGCAGTATCTTTAAGTGTTTTTCTTGATCTACTACATGCCACCTAAGAAGAAAGTTTCAGAATCCTACAGAGAAAAAAACAGAAATGTGCTGTGTGGATCCTGGCATCGAGCAGAGGAGGAAGGCTGGATTTCAACTCCATTTTTTTATGCAAAATTTCACTTTCTTTTGTTGTTTTTAGTACTGTACCAACTCCCTCAATTATCCTTGGTGCCCTTATTGAGATACTTTATTTTACTCAATTAAAAGAAGTCATTTCATCTTCTTATTTGATGGGAAGAAAGAGAGAGACACAGTTGCTCAGCTGCAGGAACTGGAGGAGGGGATGGATAAGGGACGTAGCCCTTTCCTAAAGAGGTTTCCAATCCATCCTCTCCTCCCACCTTCACTTTGAGAGGTCTCCCCTGCTGAGTGTTCTTGGGGGATTTAAGCAGGGGTCCTCAAACTGCAGCCCACAGGCCACATGAGGCGGTGTGATTGTGTTTGTTCCCGTTTTGTTTTTTTACTTCAAAATAAGATATGTGCAGTGTGCATAGGAATTTGTTCATAGTTTTTTTATAAACTATAGTCTGGCCCTCCAACAGTCTGAGGGACAGTGAACTGGCCCCCTGTTTAAAGAGTTTGAGGACCCCTGCGAGAGCAAAGTTGCTCCACTGAGGGCATTGGATTCAGTTTTGTCAACTAAATGAATTGCTGCTCATCTTCATGTCCTAGCCTCCACTTGTTTCTGTCTTCTCTCCTATTCTCTTTATTTTGTGGATGTATGCTTCATTTTAGTTTTAACACCTACTGTCATTTCATTTTTCTTTCAGAAGTGAAAGGAATAAAATGTTTTTTCATCATACTGCCTTTAAGGACTTCATAGATTCTTTGAATACATTATTCCAGTCGTGCTCCCAACAAAGGGAAGATAACTAGACAATCCTCATTAAGATGAAACGGAAGCTTAAATGTGCAAACAATTTCAACAAAGCCACATGGATCACTACATCTAACTCTCTCATCTGCCCCATGATGCCTCCACACTATTCTGTTGCATAAGGTCAGAATATCGGATAGTCTCTGTTACCGACATGTCAATTTGGAAATACATCTTTTAAAAATACTATAATTAAGATGTTTCCAAATTTAGCAATGGGATTACTAGATTCTAACAGTGATTTCACCAGGATGGATGGCCTTCCTGCAGGTCCCCGATGTGCCACTGAGTTCTATGATGGGCTCCTCACTCGTAACCTAGAGGCAGAATAGCCCTGAGATATTTTATGTCTCTATCATTTGTTTGATTCTGTTATCCAGGCCTCTGATTTTGTTCTCTTACCCTTCTTTGCTGACGGTCTTGTGGGAGGAAGTGAAAACACCGTGAGTGACATGTTTATTTATGTACCTCATCTGGGATGACACCACGACAAGCAGCAGGGATGTATTTTTTCAAGCAGATTTTTGGCATCGCTAGTCAGCTTCTTATTATGAAGTGGTTGAGTTTACTGCATGTTTAAGTTATATTTGAATGCCTAATAATCCCACAGCACATTAACTATAATTTGTGAATTATACCCATCTTCTGAGAGGGCATCGCATTGAATCTCTTAGTAAAACAATTCATGTGAATGTGCCTGTCTCACAAGACTTCTTATTACCAGACAGACGATCATGATCATCGTCATTTGGCTTTTTTAGGTTCCTCTGGAAACATCTTAACATTTCTTATACCCCTTTGAATCTCGACACTTTGGCCCTCTAGGATTGCCCTTGTAAGTCCTTTTCAAAATCATGGTAGTCGGGCTGTCACCTGAAATTCTGCATGTCTAAAGCTAAGCTCATTATCTATCCTCCTTTGACCCCTGCACGAACCTTTCCCTCGGGACCTCTTTCTCAGTTAGCAGGACCAATACCCTTCCTGTTTTCTTTTACTACTTCTATTATTTGTGGAATATAATAGGAATAGTGTGTCATCTTCAGCTCTCCCTTTCTGACATCATGCCCAGTGAATCATTGCCAACCCCCATTAATTCTACCTTGTCTTCTTCTCAGCGAAATAACAGACTCTTACCTTTTCTGTCCTAAACTATTACTAGTGTTCTTTTTACTAGTCTTTTGGTCCCTAGCTTGGATTTTGCCATGTTACTGATACACAAGGAAGTTTATTACTAAAAAGTTGAGAAACATACAGAGAAAAAAGCAGAAGGTTGAAGCAAATTTTAATCCCATATCTACAGTTGGGAGATAATCATTGTTGTAATTTTGGTTACATCCTTGTGGATAAGGATGAATATGAGTATGAATATAATATGTGACACCTGTGATATATGATTATCATATGTTGTTTTTGTCAATTTGGGCTGCTATAACAAATTACCATAGACTAGGCAGCTTCAACTTATTTCTCACAACTCTAGAGGTTCGGAAGTCCAAGATTAATGTGTCCAGAGATCTGGTGCTGGTGAGGGCAGAAAGGTCTTTCTTTGCCTCTTCCAAGTTCCTGACAGCTGCCAGCACTCTGTGGCACGTTCTCCCAGTCTTTGCCTATGTCATCACATGACCTTCTTCCCTGTTGTGTCTATGTGTTTTATAAGAAAAGAAATCATCAGATTTAGTGTCTTCCCTAATCCATACGACCTCATCTTACATCATTTAAATCTCAGTCAGATTTGGGTAAGAATCTGAGTAGTAGTATCATTCTGCAGCAAAATTCCTCTCTGTCTCTGAACCTGTGATACTAGAAAACAAGTTATCTGCTTCCAAAATGCAATGCTGCAATAGATGTAAAACAGGCGTTCACTTTTCAAAAGGGAAAACAATAATAGAAGTAGTAAAGAGGTTGGTGGACTAAAGCCAACTCTAAACTCATTGCATTTCACCAGCTTTTGAAGCCTGCAAATATCCTCTACTGCTGGATACTCTTCCTCTGGGCCTCCGAGGGCTAGCACCTTATTTTCTGCCTATTTCCTAATTATAGAATTTTGGAAGCCTCATCTTCATCTTTCATTTTATCCCTCTCCCCCATTGGTCCAGGAATGAGTGCATGCAGAATATGTGTTGTGTGTTATGCGTTGCGCTTTTCTTGTGATAAATAAGTGCTAATTAAAGGTGCTGACATATACACTTATGTATAAATTAATGTTTCTATTATTAGTAATCCTCTTGGCAAAACCAAGTTCCCAGGTGATAACGTTTTCCTATAAGACTTCTACTAGACAATAGAATAGATACTTGCATGCTGTTATTGTTGTCAATTCATAGGCATTGGGCCATAGACTGTTGGTTTCTAGTTTCCCATAGAAAGATTCATTGACTCTACCTGATACTATTTGTAATAAACATGTGGACAAAGATCACAATGATAGAAAGTTAAGAAAGACACACACACAGGATGGTAGATACATATTTAAATTTATCAACACACATTCTGAAATTTTAATTTTAATAAATTTATTAAATATTTTGTAAATATTTATTATTTACAAAATATACCAGTGATATAAGTCTTTTTGAGAGTTTTAATAATTTACTTTCCCTAGTGTATTTTCTTTGAGAGTTTTAATAATTTTCTTCCCCCACACAAGTTTAACAAAAAACTAGCACTTGTTATGGGTAGGGTTTTAAATTACCACACACGTGGCTTGCTTGATATTTTTAACTTGTGTCTGATACCCTGGGTTTAAAACATTTACAATCAATGACAATTAATAAACATATGCATTAAGTTCCCATGTTGCATAATGCACAGCAATTTTGATAATTCTTTCTCATACATAGTCAGCATTTATGGTTCACTCCCTGCCCATCTAATTCCACACATTTCACATGACCCTCTGGGCCTTGCTCCCCTTCTCTTTTTGCACAGTCACCTTCCCCCACTCCACTTTCCATACCCCCTTTTCTGCCTCACAAAACTTGAATGTCATGTTAGGACAGAGAGGAAATGATACTTTTGTGAAGGCTTCCATGAGAATTTATTACTCCATATTTCCTCTTCTACTAGAGGATTCTATTTATACGTGTACTGAACAGTTATTTTATTCTGCCTTAGTTATAAAGGATTCACTACAGGATTTGTAAATCTCTGCAGAACTCAGGATAAAGCTCAGCAGAAACTTATATCCTTCCCCCTCTCTCCCACTTCCCCCCATGGGAGAGAGCTGGGTTTTTTGGCTAATACTATAAAAAGATAATTTAGTCCAGGGGTGACTGGGTTGAATGCCCACTATATTCTAGACCCAGTAAAAGCTACTGGGAATATACAAAGATAAGTAAGACAATGTTGCTGACCTCAGGGAGGTCATAGTCACAAGGCATTTTCAGAAGAATCTAATAGACCCTCACAGGCCTTCACAAATAGCCTTCTACAGGAGTTACCTGAGAAGCACACATCTTTTTTATTTTAATGTTATTTTTTTTTTTCAAAAGCCTGAGGCAAGCACAGTGAAAGAAAATTGTAAAGGATTACTGAGACATAAACCTCGGGCAAGGGAGGGAAGCTGGCAAAGGGTATTTTGAACAAAGGCGATAGAGTGAAGCAAAGACATGGAGATGAGATAGATCACAGAAGGTTTGACACGTGCACGTTGCAGAAGGGACCTGTTTATTGCAAAGTGGCTTTTTTTTTTTTCCTCTGTGTGGATTTCTTGTTTTCTTTTGTTTTTAAACAAAAAAGAAGTACAAAAATGATCACATAGCATTCATTCCCACTTATTTATAGGGTATGTATGCGCGTACCTGCGTGTGTGCACACAAAGGTGTAGTGTACTTCCTGATGACTGTGCACTTCAACTAAAATTCTACATAAGAATGACTGGTAGGGCCAAAAGTTCATTATTTTTTTTAAACCACATAAACAGTCCAACAGAAAGATTTCTATCAGGCATCTGGCACCTCTACTAACTTTCTGGAATGATTACAAAAATGCATATCCTAGTCATAAAGATTTAACAAAATATTCTCCTGCCATTTTGTAGTAATGTTACCAAATGACAAGTTCAAATTACTTGTTGTGATTACTCTTCATCTGGGCAAAACACATGCTGTAACGTACTCACGAGATGCAATTACATCAGCCGCAGTGCCATGGAATAACAACACCGGAAAAAAGCTAATCACACACAATACACATACTGTTTAGATTTTTCCCAACCACATTTTTTTTTCTCTATTGCAATCTGTTCAGCATTTGGACTAATCACTAACTTCATTTTTTTAATACTGTGTGAAGTATCAGCTGAGCTAGACAGTGCCAATTAAAGTCACTAAAATGAAAACTATACATATTCCCTATTATTGAATTTAGATGATATCCAAGAGAGATAATGGCATTACTACATTCAGTGGTAATATTATTGCACCATTAACAGAATTTGGTTTTGTGATGAACATAAGAAAAACCACACTGCAAATACAAAATGTTATGTTTTGAAATATACATCCTTCATGTACAGTCTTAGCAACTCTATCCTAGATACTTTAATAAGTAGTTTTGGAATTATTTTTTCTGCACTAATAATAAAACATAGCAAACCACATTTAAAATATTCTGCATACATTGGCATTTTCTTTCCTTTTGACTTTGCTCTGTCTCTCTGGGAAATATCTTATCTCCTTCTGTTGCTTTAAGTCCCAACTTCTATTTGTAAACTGTACCTCTTTTCTCATTATCTTGTCAATATGTTTGGCCACCAAATAGATATTTCCACCATATGTCCTCAAAATCACTATGTGAAAATTAGAATTCATCACCTGTGATCATTGCAAGCCTCCTACATTAAAATTTTCCCTTTCATCAGTGTTTTTAGTATCAATTAATTGCATGACTATCCAAACTAGAAACGTCTGAGTAATGCTTGAATCATCATCTTCTCTTGTACCTCCTCCTAATAGGATACCAAATGTTGTTAATATTTGATAAACATATCAATAATAAATAAATAAATCCTGTGATTATCATCTTTTACCCAGTTTTATTTTCATTATTGATTTCAGGTCCTCAACATATTTTATCAGGATATTGCAAAATAAAATGTTTAAGTCAAGTTCTTATCTCATTTGTAGGCATTTCTGCTTCTTTAGTGACATTATAATCAACCCCTTTATGGTGTTAGAAAAGTATTATATTAGACACATCCTCTTCTTTTATCCTTTCTGATTAATCTGTGAACAAATATGGTAACCTCTCAAACATCCTAACATTGGTTCACATCTTTCCATCTCATTTCCACTGCACTAGTTTAGGCTCTCATTATATATCATAAACACTATTGTAATTGAATAGTATTTAAATTCCTGCCTGTACTCAGGCAGTTTCCTGTCATATTTCTGAATTTAGAATGATGTTACTTTATTGCTCAAAATTTTTTCTAATAAATTAAAATAGATAAGTGCTTCAGGCTTTCAAAAATAGAAAAAAATACAACATAGTATATATTAGCTTGGATCATGCATCGATATTTTTCAGACGCTTCTTGAGGGACTTCTGTTTCTAGTAATGACAGAGCAATTGATACTTGAATAGTCCTTTCAATGTCACTATAATACTAGACACAGTATATTTGCAGACCTCTTTCAGTCATTGGACAACTCAGAACTATGTGCACCAAAGGAAGGAAAACACCTGAGACATCACACGGGGTAAGCCCACCACTGTTCTTGGAGACATATTCAGGAGTATAAGGCAGAAGGGTAGGGCCCAAACAGAGGATCGCATGCTTGCTGAGTTAAGAAGCAACCACTGAAATTTGTGGCTGCTGAGACAACTAGAATTTGTACGACAGACTACCAGAGTAAAGGGAAATATATAGAGAATTGTCTCCAAAAATAAGCATAGAATACCTTTCAGGGGTATCCAATCTTTTTTCTTTTCTGCTATATATCAGAAGAAGGAAACTTATCTTGTGCTATGTTTTAAATACACAAAAACTAATGAAAGCTAACGAGAGAGAGAGATAGAAAGAGAGAGAGAGAGAGAAAGACTGAAGGTCTGTGCATAATTTTTGTGATATCTGACGTCACAGATAAGCAAAACAGATTATCCACAGGCAGCCTGCCAGCCACTGGTTAGACACCCTGCTTGGCTGAGTACTAAGCTTTACATGTGTATGGCAAGATTCTTCAAGAGCAGGGAGAATATAGCTACTGGAAAGCTGTGAGCTAAGTGAAAATTTCCAAGATCATACAATGCTGGGAGACAAGCCCTCTCAGTAGCCATGAGAAAGTGACTTTTCTAAATAGCCTTGGTACTGGATTGAGATGTCCTCAAAAAGGCCATGCTTTAAAAATAGATTTATTTTGGATTCATAAGAAAACTACATTAGAACCATTCTCATAAAATTTTAAAACAGGTCTTGAATCAATCAATCATTTCTTAAAATAATTTGTATGTTTCAAGGAAATTTCAATGATTCTTAAAGGAAGACAAAACTTGGGGTCACACCAACATAGTATTCACACATCAAGATAGAATAACATCTATTGTTATATCTGCTGTTAGATATAGGAAAAAGTAGGAATGTGTGACCCACAAGTGTTAAAAATCTGAGTGTGTAGAAATAGACCTCGCAATCTTAAAATTAGCAGGAAAGAATTTTAACATATGACTGAAGAGTTTCATTGAAAAAAAATGAAATTGTTAAAAATAACTCAATTATAAAATTAAAATATACATTATCTACAATAAATAATTCACAGAGTGAGCATAACATTATTTGTGAACTGCAATAAATGTCAAGAAAAATCTGCAGAGGAAAGCTCAGAAAGTGAAAAGATGAGGACGGATATAGAGATTTTAAGTCATTTTCTTGAAAATAATCAGTGGTCAAAATTTCTAATGGCAGTAGCAGCAGAGTTAATGAGGCCAGAAAAGAAATTAAATAAATAATGAAAACATTATTTTACCTAAGTTGATGAAAATTATAAATAAATTCAAGAAACTCAACAATCCTCCACCCAGAAAAACAAAACAAAAATGAAAAAAAACCCCAAACCCTTGTGATATACCATCATAACTGCAGAAATCAGTGAGAACAAGAATCAGCTAGAAGAAGAACATACATGTGAACATTTATAACATACATGTGAACAATAAAAAGATCACTGACTTCTCCTGAGACACAAGGCAAGCCAGAAAATTATGAAAACATTTTTTAATTGCTGAGAGAAAAAATATCTCTAGTAGTTGTATAACTTACAAAAACATTTTTCAAAAATAAGAAAAACCTTATAATTTCTTCAGATACAAAAAAGGAAAAAAAAAAAAAAGGAGAAAAAAAAAAAAAAGGAGAAAAATATATGGACTTGCCCTACAAGGAGTGTTAAAGAAAATTCTTGAGATTAAAGTAAAATATTCCATATGGAAACTCAGATCTACACTAAAAAATGAAAATTACAAAAATAGTACATAGGTGAGTATGTGTAGGTCACTATGAAAGTTTTGAGACAGACCGTTATGGTCCATTATTTCACTTCCAAGAAACACAGTCAACAGGGTGCTTTTTGATGAACCTGTGCCAAATTTGAATTTATCTGGCTTATCAGTGTTGCTGGGAGGCCTTCATTTGCTTCTATCTATGCAGCTTTTACATTTCTTGATTTTTGTGTATCTCAAAACTTTTGTAATGATCCATATATGTGTGTGTGTGCATATATAATTTATATACATATATAAATTGTCTCAATTTCCTCAAAAGATAATTCGCTACTTAGGGCAAAAATAATAACACATTGGACTGAGTATCAATAAAATAAAGGCCAGGCAATGAGTAAAGTGAAACATTGTTATAAGCTTTATATACTACATGTGAAATTGTATGATACTATGTATAAACACGTAGTATTTAACCATACTAAGTTAAAGAGGCATATTGCAAAGTCTAGAGTAACCATTAGCAATATAAACAAACAATATACATAAAAGACAATATTCTAATAAAAATTGAATATTATTATTTACTTAAATAACTTAAAAAACAGGAAAATGAAACAACAGACAAATGGCACAAATAGAAAGTAAAAGAATGGAAAAGAAATGCTTGGCTAACACTGTCTAAAAAAGCTGAGTTATTGTTATTAAACTAAAGTGACTTCTGAGGAAGAAATATTATCATCAGTACAAACCATAAGAACATAAAGATCACTTTCGTAAGAGGAAATATACAAAATATGCATATGTCTAAAAATACGTAAAGCCAGAATGGACAAATCTTGGAAAAGAATGTACAAATATACAAAATTTTAATTGGACACTTTAAAACCCTCTTTTAGTAATTAATAGAGTTAGTAGCCTAAAATACATAGCAATTTACATTTATAAAATATTTTAGCCAAGTCATATCAAATGTATATTTTTTTCAAGAGCACTTGAGTCTCTAATAAAAACAAAATTAAGTTAAAATTATATGGCCGGGCCTTATAGCTCATGCCTGTAATCCTAGCACTCTGGGAAGCCAAGGAGGGTGGATTGCTTGAGCTTGTGGCTTTGAGATCAGCCTGAGCAAGAGCTAGACCCTGTCTCTAAAAATAGCCAGGCCTTATGGTGGGCTCCTATTGTCCCAATGACTAAGAGGCTGAGCCAAGAGAATTGCTTGAGCCCAGGCATTTGAGGTTGCTGTGAGCTATGCTGCCCTAGCACTCTACCAAGAGTGACAAAGTGAGACTCTGTCTCAAAAAAAAAAAAAAAGAAAGAAAGAAAAGAAAAGAAAAAAATATATAATTCAAAAATATTTTAAAATTCTACAACTATTTGTAAGTTTGCATGGGTTAAAGAAGAAATCATAAGGTAAATTAGAAAATATTTGAATGAAGACACAACATTAAAAAATAGTGAAATTTAGTTAGAATAAGAATTATATGAAAAACTACTTTTACTTAAAAAAATTCAACAAAGTCATGAAATTTATGAAAATTATGGAAAGAGGCTCAGCGCTCATTGCTCAGTGGTTACAGTGCCAGCCACACACCCCAGGGATGGCAGGTTAGAACCTGGCCCGGACCTGACAAACAACAAGGACAACTGCAAAAACACCAACAACAGCACTATAACCAAACAGCTGGGAATTATGACAGGTACTCATAGTCCCCGCTTGTTGGGAAGCTGAGGTCAGAGAATCGTTTAAACCCAATAGTTGGAGGTTGCTATTAGCTGTGACACCACCGCACTCTACGAAGGGCAACATTAGTGAGACTCTTATCTAAAAAAAAAAGGAAAATTATGGAAAGATCAAATTAAGCACAAAATAATAAGAAATAAGTAACAACAAATAAATATTTGGAAGTCAATAAATAGAAAATGAAAACAAAAGAACCCAGAAAAACCAAAGGCTTTTATTAGAAAATAATCTGTAAATTGAAAAGTTAAAAAAAAAAAAATTGTTTAAAAAACAAGAACAATAAAGTTTGTTAAAAAGGGCCAAGAGCTGAAGTGAAGGAAGGACATCACCACCTGCATTAAAGGCATATGTTTTAAAAAGACTGGATTGTTTTGATCAAATTTATGCTACTAATTTTTAAAATTTAAAACATGGACAGCTTTTTGTAAAACTGCTAAAACAGATGCAAAAAAAGAAAATCACTGCATTTTATCATTAAAATATTTTTAAAATCAGAATTATGCTGTTTTTGAGAAAAAAGAAACCCTATAAGCCCAATAGTTTCAAAGTGAATTTCATCAAAGAAATATAACCAAGCTTATCCAAGTATTCTAGAAAATAGAGAGAGAATTTGTCAATTTATGAGGCAGTGTTCCTGACATCAAAATACCCAAAACTTATATATAACTATGTATGGTGTGTCTATACATGCCTGTGTGTGAGAGCATATGAAGAAAATGAAAGGACAATTTATCACAAACCAAGGGGAAAAAGTCTTTGAAAAAATACCAATCTATCAAAGCTAAATCACAGAATTAGTAGTTAAAAATGCTGAAAAATCTGTTTAAATATGTAAGTCCAAGAAGGTAGAAGAAAGTATGAACATGATGAGGAAAGGGAAGCTAGAAAAAAGTAATCGAAAGGCCCAAAGAAAAATTCTATAAATGAAAAATTCAGTTTCTCAAATGAAAATTTTACTGGCTAGAATTAACAGCCTAATCAGATAGTTCAGATAAAATAAGGGCATAATAACATTGGAGCACACAAAGAAAGGTAAAAATTACTCAAATAAAGTTAACAGAGGATCGGTGAACTATGGGATAATATTAAATGGCCACACTTACATATAACAGGAGTCCCAGAGGGAAGAGAAGAGCAGAGAAACCTAAAAACAGTTGTCAAAATTCACATCAATTCATGATAAAAATTCTTGGCAAACTAAGATTAGAAATGAATCTCTTCAACTTGATAGCAGATGTACATATTAAGTATATAAATAATATTACCAGTAATGGTAACAAGTATGAATACTTTCCCACTATATCTGCTTTCACTATTTCTATTTAAAATTATGCTGGTGTTTTAAGCTAGTACAGTAAGAAAAATGAAGACATAGAAAAGTATATGTATTCATAGATAACATGACTGTCAAAAGAAATTGATAAAAATATCTACAAAATAGCCTCATTACAAGTAACATGTAAAATTAACAGTATCATAGAATATTATATTAATTTATAAAAATCAATTGTATACTTATAGCAAAAAGTACACTGTGGAATACTCAACCATAAAAAATATGGAGACTGCATCTTTTGTATTTACCTGGATGGATTTGAAGAAGCCTAAGTATCTTAAGAATGAAAAAGAAAACATCCCATGTACTCCATACTATGCTGAAATTAGTAGATCAACAACTGCAGGCCAAATGAGAGAAAAATACAATTGAATTCAGGAAGGTGGGGAAGGGAGGGGCATTGGTAAGTTCCCACCTAATGGGTGCAGTGTAGGGGTAACATGGGACAGACTCCACTCAGACTTTACCTTACAAATGCAAAAAACGCAACTTAATTGTATATACCCTCATTTTAATCTGACATTAAAAAAAAAAAAAAAAGATGTACAAACTTTACACTAAACACTACAAAGTCCTGATTATAGAAATATTAAAAGACCCAAATAAATGATAACACATAATACTTTTAAATTTTATTATTAAGGTTGTGTTATTATCATGATGCTAATCTTGTCCAATATGACCTATGTCTGTCTGTCTTTCTGTCTATGCAATACCAATCAAAGTCCCAACAGGTTTCTTGTAGGATTCAAAAATTGATCCTAAAATTTATATACAAAGGACATAGAATAACAAAAATTTTTTTTTTAAGTTGAAAAAAAGTTGGAGGAATCATGATACTAACTTTTAATCTTATAGTAATAATCAAGACAATGAGGTATTGCTAAAAAGAGAGACAAATAAATCAATAGAACGAAAGACAGAGATATTAAATAGGCCACTGCTTATAAAATTGATTAATTTCCTACAAAGTCACCAAAATAAATCAACTAGTGAGGGAAATCTTTTCAACAAATAGTGTGGGTTCTACAACTGGTCTTTCATTCAAAGTGAAGGAGATGCACCACAAATGTATTCTCACCAATCCCCCTCCTTCCACCCCCTCCCCCCTCCGTCTCCTCCCTTTCCCCTCTCCCCCTATTCCTAGGTTGCAAATGGGTTACAGCATTCATGTGAAAACCCTAAATTAGTTTCATAGTAGGGGTGAGTACATTGGATACTTTTTCTTCCATTCTTGGGATACTTTACTAAGAAGAATATGTTCCAGCTCCATTCATGTAAACACAAAGGAGATAAAGTCTCCATCTTTCTTTAAGGCTGCATAATATTCCATGGTATATGGAATATACCATATACCATGGTATACCACAATTTATTAGTCCATTTATGGATCGATGGGCACTTGGGTTTTTTCCATGACTTAGCAATTGTGAATAGGGCTGCAATAAATATTCTGGTGCAAATATCTTTGTTCTTTTTTCCTTTTCCTCCTCGTTTGCTCCTCCTTTGCTCCTGTGGGTTTTCTACAGGCAAGCAGTGAACTGAGGATCTCTTGTCTCAACCCATGGGTGTGAGCAGTAGGAAGTGGGGACTACTTCCTCCAGAGGGACCCTGAGGTGACTCTGAACATTCTTTTACCAGGCAGAAAAAAATTGAACTAACATTATCCCTGCCATTCTGAACTTCCAGTCCACCCTTCCCCCCTCACAGGATAAACCAGATTCCTAACCCCTGCAGAGACTGAGGTAGGAGGCTCAAGAGCAGGGCCTCCTCCTCCCAGCCTGCCTGACTGAGTGCCCAACCCTCCACCCGGACTCACCTGGAGTCCTTCATTGGGGCCCTCTTCTGCCCTCCCTGTCTCCAAACCATGCCGTGGGTCCTGAGCCGGGCACTGCAACCCACCAGCTGAAGACCCGCTGAGGCTGTGCACCGGACCCTGCCTGGCCAGAGACCCACTGAGGCCACGTGCCAGGCCCGCCCTGCCTCCATGACAGGACCCTACCCGACCAGAATCGCCAGTGGAGTAGTGTTCTCCTTGCTGAAGTCACTGGGCACTGGACATTACCAGAATCGTTTGCAGTGTACCCCTTCTGCCATATCTGTGTGCAGCACACTCCCGGAGCTGCTCCTACAGCCAAAATTCTCTGGCTTTGACAGTGGCAGAAGGGCAGGGGCACTTCCCACAAAGATCCAGCAACAATAGAGTGATCACGCTGAGGTCTAATCTTGGAGAAACATCCTCCCAACTCTGTGCACTACCACAGGAAACCAGAACCCACTCTATAGGGATACTGTTGCTGCAGAGTGGCAGAAGCAAATGCATGGTGGCTCAGAGAGATAAGCATTTGCTGGCCTGGTACCCCCAGGATTAGACTGAGCCCAAGTGGAACACTCGCCTGTGGCTATTGAACACCTGAGGCAGGCAGGCCTCAGCTCCTCCAGCTGGCTGGTAGCTAAGGGCAGAGGCTGGGCCTCAGGGGCATTGACCTTCCTTCGACTCTGACAGGCACTAAGCCCTGGCACTTCACATTATTGGAGGGAGCAGGACTGAAGCCCTGCAGGGCCACCAGTGATTGGGTGTGAAAAAGGAACAAAGTGGAGAAAGAGACTCAGCCCCCTCATCCTACTGTGCTACTGGGCAGGACTTTCTGACTCTGTAGAGCACCAGAGAGAGCCAAATCTGAGCAGCCAGTAGACCTCTGATATCTAGCTGCTGGAGACCTTTCGAACTCTCCCACCTGAGAGTTCGTACTGACTGGGTCAATTGGTTTGGAACCCCTAACTTGGGACCATCACCCAAGGACCCACTTATTGTCTGGAGAGGTGGGGTTTCTTAATTGCTTATATTTCTTCACAGCTAAGACTTCACCAGAGTCACTGATCCACCAGGATGGGACAAGAACCAGTTGAATATAAAACTGAGCCACCTAACCCCACCACACCAAGCAGGTTTCTCCAGCCTAAGACTATAATACTATACAGGTCCTATGCAAAACTAAAGGGGAAAAAGTTGTAGTCATCAGTCCCAGATCCTTAACAAAGGGCTGGTTAACCACAACTCTAGGAATTCCCAATCGAATTTCACTTTACCAGACCACCTACCCAACAGTGAAAAACAATCATGAGGCAGAATCAGTGGAAAAACTCTGGCAACATGAGCAATCAGAGCAGATCAACTTCCCCAAGAAATGATAAAGCAGACACAGCACAAGATCCTATTCACAAACAAATGGCTGAGATGTCATAAATTGAGTCCAGAATTTGGATAGCAAATAAGATCAACAGCATGAAGGAAATGATGAAATTAGAATTTAAAGCAGAAATTCATAAGATGTCTCAATAATTCAAGGAATTTAAAGACAAAATGACCAAAGATTTTGACACATTAAAACAAGAATTTGCAGACCTCAAAGATCTAAAAAATATAGTAGAATCCCTCAGCAAAAGAATGGAGCAGGCAGAAGAAAGGATCTCTGATATTGAAGACAAAGCTTTTGAACTCTCCCAAACACTCAGGAAAAAAAGTGGAGAACAAAAATGGATCATTCTCTCAGAGAGCTCTGGGATAATTCAAAAAAGTCTAATATTAGCCTTATAGGAATACCTGAAAGTGATGAGCTTGCTGCAAAGGATACAGATGCTTTGCTTCATGAAATAATTAAAGAGAATTTTCCAGACATGCCCAGAGATTCTGAAATTCAGATAGCAGACAGTTTTAGAACACTGACACGACTCAACCCAAATAAAAATTCTCATAGACACATTATAATTAATTTCGCTAAAGTTAATATGAAAGAGAAAATTCTGAAAGCTGTAAGATGAAAGAAAACCATTACATATAAAGGGAATAACATTAGAATGACTGCAGATCTCTCTGTTGAAACCTTTCAAGCTAGAAGAGGGTGGTCATCAACCTTTAATCTCCTTAAACAAAATAACTTTCAACCCAGGATCCTGTACCCAGCTAAACTGAGTTTCATCTGTGATAGAGAAATTAAATACTTTAATGACATTCACATGTTGAAGAAATTTGCCATAACTAAATCACCTCTTCAGGATATTCTCAGACCTATCCTCCATAATGAACAACACAATCCTCCACCACCAAAGTAAAATCACTCAGAAACTTTTGATCAAATTCTAACTTCCATAGTGGTGAAAGGATTAAAAATGTCCACTGGAGTTTCAAAAAACTTGACACCCAAAACTCTGCCTGGTTTATCCTTACTCTCAATAAATGTGAATGCCTTAAATTGCCCTCTAAAGAGACACAGGTTGGCTGACTGGATACAAAAACTCAGGCCAGACATCTGCTGCATTCAAGAATCTCACCTTACCTTAAAAGATAAGCATAGACCAAGGGTGAAGGGATGGTCATCTATAATTCAGGCAAATGGAAATCAGAAAAAAGTAGGTGTCACAATTTTATTCGCAGATACAATAGGCTTTAAACCAATCAAAGTAAGAAAAGACAATGATGGTCACTTTTTATTTGTTAAGGGCAACAATCAACATAATGAGATTTCAATTATCAACATTTATGCATCCAACCAGAATGCACCTCAATTTATAAGAGAAACTCTAACTGACATGAGCAACTTGATTTCCCCCAACACCATAATTGTTGGAGACTTTAACACTCCTCTGGCAGTGTTGGATAGATCCTCAAAAAAAAGAAGCTAAGCAAAGAAATTTTAGAATTAAACTTAAACATTCAACATTTGCATTTAATAGACATCTATAGAACATTTCATCCTAACAAAATCAAATACACATTCTTTTCATCAGCCCATGGATCATCCTCCAAAATTGATTACATCTTAGGTCATAAGTCTAACCTCAGCAAATTTAAAAGAATAGAAATCATTCCTTGTATTTTCTTGGACCACCACAGAATAAAAGTTGAACTCAGTAACAATGGGAATCTCCACACACATACAAAAACATGGAAACTAAATAACCTCATGCTGAACGATAGCTGGGTCATAGAGGAGATTAAGAAGGAAATTACCAAATTTTTGGAACAAAACAATAATGAAGAAATGAACTATCAGAACCTTTGGGATACAGCAAATGCAGTCCTAAGAGGAAAATTTATAGCATTGCAAGCCTTCCTCAAGAGAACAGAAAGAGAGGAAGTCAATAACTTAATGGAACATCTCAAGCAACTGGAAAAGGAGGAACTTTCCAAACCTAAACCCAGCAGAAGAAAAGAAATAACTAAAATTAGAGCAGAACTACATGGAATTGAAAACAAAAGAATCATACAACAGATCAACCAACCAAAGAGTTGGTTTTGTGAAAAGGTCAATATAATAGATAAACCATTGGCTAACCTAACCAGAAGTAGAAGGGTAAAATCCCTAATTTTATCAATCAGAAATGATAAAGGCCAAATAACAACAGACTCCTTACAAATTCAAAAAAATCCTTAATGAATACTACATAAAACTCTACTCTCAGAAGTATGAAAATCTGAAGGAAATAGATCAATACTTGGAAACATGCCACCTTCCTAGACTTGGCCAGAAAGAAGTGGAAATGTTGAACAAGCCTATAACAAGCTCTGAAATAGCATCAACTATAAGAAATCTCCCCAAAAAGAAAGGCCCGGGACCAGATGGCTTCACATCAAAATTCTACCAAACCTTTAAAGAGGAACTAGTACCTATATTACTTAATCTTTTCCAAAACAGAAAAAAGAAGGAATACTTCCCAACTGATTCTATGAAGCAAATATCACCCTGATCCAAACCAGGAAAAGACCCAATAAGAAAAGAAAATTATAGACCAATACCTCTAATGAATATTGATGCAAAAATATTCAATAAGATCCTAGAAAACAGAATCCAACAACACATCAAACAAATTATACACCACGATCAGATGGATTTCATCCCAGGGTCCCAAGGATAGTTCAATATACATAAATCCATCAATATAATACATCACATAAACAAATTAAAAAATAAAGATCATATGATTCTCTCAAGTGATGCAGAAAAAGCTTTTGACAATATCCAGCACCCTTTCTTGATCAGAATGCTTTAAAAAATAGGTGTAGATGGAACATTTCTTAAACTGATAGAGGCCATCTACAGCAAACCCACAGCCAATATCATAGTGAATGGAGTAAACTTGAAATAATTTCCGCTCAGATCAGGAATCAGGCAAAGATGCCCACTGTCTCCACTGCTTTTTAACATTGTAATGGAAGTCTTAGCCACCACTATCAGGCAAGAGAAGGCAATCAAGAGGATCCAAAAAGGACCAGAGGAGATCAAACTGTCACTCTTCACCGACCACATGTCTGGAAAACCCCTGGGAATCAACTACAAAACTCCTAGACGTGATCAAGGAGTATAGTAACATCTCAGGATACAAAATTAACACTCATAAATCTGTAGCCTTTATATACACCAACAATAGTCAAGGGGAAAAAACAATTGAGGATTCTATTCTCTTTACAATCGTGCCAAAGAAGATGAAATATCTGGGAGTGTATCTAACTAAGGATGTGAAAGATGTCTATAAAGAAAACTATAAAACTCTGAGAAAATATATAGCTGAAGATGTTAACAAATGGAAAAATATACCATGCTCATGACTGGGAAGAATCAACATTGTTAAAATGTCTATACTACCTAAAGCAATTTACAGATTTAATGCAATCCCTATTAAAGCACCTCTCTCATATTTTAAAGACCTGGAACTTCATTTTATATGGAAACAGAAAAAACTCAAATAGCCAAGACATTACTCAGAAATAAAAGCAAATTGGGAGGAATCACACTTCCAGACTTCGGACTATATTATAAATCAAAACAGCATGGAACTGGCACAAAAATAGAGAGGTAGATGCATGGAGCAGAATTGAAGACCAAGAGGTGAACCCAGACACTTATCATCATTTGATTTTCGATAAGCCTATTAAAAATATAAATTGGGGGAAAGATTTCCTATTCAATAAATGGTGTTGGATGAATTGGCTGGCAACCTGTAGAAGACTGAAACTGGACCCACACCTTTCTCCTCTAACAAAAATTGACTCTCACTGGTTAAAGGACTTAAACTTAAGACATGAAACTATAAATATTCTTAGAGAGAGTGCAGGGGAAACGCTTGAGAAAATTGGCCCAGGAGAATACTTAATGAGGAAGACACCCCAGACAATTGAAGCAACATCAAAAATACATTACTGGGATCTGATCAAATTAAAAAGCTTCTGTACTGCCAAGAACACACTTAGTAATGCAAATAGCCCTCGGAATGGGAGAGGATTTTTGCAAGTTATAGTACCAACAAAGGTCTAATAACCAGAATCAACAGAGAACTCAAACTTATTACTAAGCAAAAAACAAGTGATCCCATTTCTTTGTGGATAAGAGACATGAACAGAAGTTTCTCTGAAGAAGACAAGCGCATGGCCTACAGACGCATGAAAAAATGCTCATCATCTTTAATCATCAGAGAAATGCAAACTAAAACTACTCCAAGATACCATCTAACTCCAGTAACAGTAGCCCACATCACAAAATTCCAAAACAACAGATGTTGGCGTGAATGTGGAGAAAAGGAACACTTCTGCACTGCTTGTGGGAATGCAAGCTAGTACATTCCTCTTGGAAGAAAGTTTGGAGAACACTCAGGGATGAAAATGTAGACCTACCGTTTGATCCTGCAATTCCTCTTCTAGGTGTACATTCAAAGGACTAAAAATCATTTAGGAATAAAGATATTTGCACCAGATTGTTCATTGCAGCTCAATTCATAATTGCCAAGTCATGGAAGAAGCCCAAGTGCCCATCGACCCATGCATGGATTAATAAATTGTGGCATATGTATACCATGGAATACTATGCAGCAGTAAAAAAAATGGAGACTTTACCTCTTTTATGTTTACATGGATGGAGCTAGAAAATATTCTTCTTAGTAAAGGATCTCAGGAATGGAAAAAACATGTATCCAATGTACTCAGTACTACTGTGAAACCAATTTATAATAACTCACACTTGCATATGAAAAATGAAACACAACTTTAGGCTATGATAAAGGAGGGAATGGGGGAGAGGGAAGAGAAGGGGGTGGGAGGGATAGTAGGGGATAGTAGGGGGACCACAACTATGGAGCACATTGCAAGTACATGTTGGATCTATCATGTGTAGAACACAAATGTCCTAATGCTATAATTGGGTAAATGACGTAAAAACTATGTTAATTAGTATGATGTAAGCACCCCAATTTGTACAAATAATCAACACACTGAAATTGGCATAAATGTATTTATGACCTATGTACAAAAAAAAAAAAGAGAGAGAGAGAGAAAACCCTATTACCCTGATAGGTAAAAGTAAAAAGATTTATTTCAAAAAAAAAAAGAAAGAAAGAAAGAAAGTGAAATAAAAGAAACAAATATTGGAGAATTAAATTACTTGGTTTATGAGAAATTATCATGCGATTATTTAAATTATTTCTATACAGTAGCCATTTCCAGAAATAACAAAGAAGAAAATAGATAAATTTTTATTGATTAAGATTTTTAACCATTTGAAATCATAGAATGAATGTGTTAAACTTCTTTAACTTAGTTACACTTTTATTACTGCAGTTTTGTGAAACAGACACCAAAATAACTATGTGTGTGTATGTGTGTGTAGACATGTATACACAGACACATATACATATATGTATGTTATTTATTATTTGTTAGTCTCTGTATAATAGTATGCATACTGTGTATATACATACACTACATATGTAATGCATATGTATACATGCATGTGCTTATATAATATATGTAGGATTTATATACACAGACATACTGTATATTATATATTTAGGGTTTATATACACATATATGCAGTTACATATAGTTTATGCTTATATATACTTATATAATCATCTCTGTTCCAGTATTCCAGCAGATGCCAAAATCCACTGGTGCTCCAATCTCTTAAATAAAATGTCATAGTATTTGCATGTAACCAACAAACATCTTCCTGTATACCTTCAGTCTTTAGATTTCCTGTAATACTTAATACAATGTAAGTGTTATGTAAATAGTTACATTTTTAATTGGTCCTTTTTTGTTATACTCTTATTTTTTTCACTGTATTTTCAGTCTGCAGTTGGTTGAATCTGCGGATATGGAGGGCTGACTATATTGTATGTTTGCATATATATATAGAATAGAGAATATGATATTAAGTAATGTGTAGATGATGAGCATTTCCACAACATTTCCCTCATTAAATCTTCATCTCAAAAGGCAATACAAAGAAAAAAACTTTACTGAAGACAAAAATGAGTACATTTGTTATGGAGAGACCAATTCAGCTTTACCTGTGCCTATCAGAGGGTCTGAGCCCTCTTCTCCCCAACAGATGACACAGAAAGAGAGAAATCGGAGCACATGGTGCTGTGCTCCAAATCATTTATCATCTTTAAAATGTGGGAAAGCCATTGAAGGAGTAAACAAGACTTTTGTAAGCCTGCATAAAACATATTAAATATTTGGTGGCAAGGGATTTCCATTAGGCTTTCATGGGAGTTAATAAATCAACAGAAACCACTTACCGAAACATTTTCATGGGTCCAGTGGAATTCTAAGCAAATATCAGGTTTAAGAATGAAAAGTCAGTTATATTTTCAACGTAATCTCACGTTCAAAGAAGTGTAAAAGATGCTTAAGTGTTAATATTTTATGTTTCCCTGCTCTCAGCAGTAAATGCAGCCCATTAAAAAGAATGCTAAGCCATAGCTGTTAGCACTGGCACAGGACCAAGGAAACACTGAACCTTCACAGAAGGGGGTTAATTGCTACACGAAGAGGTAATTTATTAAGGAACACTGAAGCCCTGTATACTCCCCAATGTGAGGCTGAACAGCAAAATCTTATGTGAATATTACATTTGATAATCAAGGCCTTTTCCATAGAAGACTTCAGAACTAGCTAAGCTAAACAAAAAGGGGTGGTGGAGAGAATAAAGGGAGAAAGAAAAAATTCCAACACCATTTTTCTCTATGGCTCCCATAAACCCGTCCATGGTGCCCTCCAGTCTGTCGCCCCACCACCAGGAAAGTTGGCTGCTCCATAAACTTCGCGGTGGCTGATGAGAAAGTCTCACATTAACTATCAGGTGGAGGGTCAGCTTCTACTGTTCTTTATTTGTCCAGATCTGGTGCTTCAGTAGTCTTCCAAGTGTCAAAGTTAATGTTCACTATTTGTCAGAAGTGAAGCTTTCAGAACCTTATCGCATTGAACGAGACCTTCTTTTTCACCACAGTTCAGACCAATATCATGTGGCCTATTAAACATCATGAGTGGAGTAAATAGTGGCCCCACGTGCCCCATGCCTGATGTCTCCTTTGTGGCAGAGTTTCATTCTCAGTCCAATGGGCACCTTGTTCTGTCCTGAGCTTATGACTTTGTCAATGGCGAAGGTTCAAGAAACAAGCAGAGTTCAAAAGCAAGTGGGAGGGCCAAGGTGGCTCTGAGAAATCTTTTTAAGTAAGGAGCTGATGGGCTTTTTGCTGTGCTGACAATAAATTCTAGAGCCTCAGAGGACTAGGAAGAATTACTTTTACCTCTTTGTCTCTCTTTTTTAAACATCTTCAATAGCAAATTGTCACTAAAGAAAAATTCCCTTAAAAGATAGGGTAAAGGAGAAACAGTAGTTTCTCTAAAATCACTTTGGCACTTCTCAGCTTTTCCTACTTTTAAACTTAGTCCTCCAGCTATCTCTAGTCAAGCCCTGAATAAATGGGTATTTATCGGGTACTTATTTTGCTCCTGGCACTGGACTGAGAGAGGTAATAACAGAACACAAAAGGCATACACCCGACTTCAAGTGTTCAGTGTCATAGCACAGATTTTTAACAAAAACGAATCTATGTGAAAAAACAAAGAACAATTCTATAGTACCTAGCAGGAGAGCCATATGAAAATAATTTTTTATTTTTATTTATTTATTTTTAGAGACAGGGTCTCACTCCGTCTATAGTTCACTCTCACAATCATAGTTCACAGTAACCTTGAGCTGCACAAGAAGATTTTAATAGGTACTCATTTACCTCTGTGGTTGTGCTTCTCCCCTGTTTGCCTTTCTTTAAGTTTATATACACACCCCACTTTTTCTCATCTCTTCCCTGATCTATACAGAGAGCCAAAGCCATTATCTGAACCTTTCACTACATTCTTAACAGTATGTACTCTTGATGGGTTCTGGGTTCCATAAGCAAAACTCTCCATGAGCAAAAGCTTCCATTTTTTCATTGTCAATTAGCTAGGTGTGAAGGAAAAAATATATTAATTAAACTAGTTTACACAAAGTGATAAGTGAATTCAGATTCCTCTTCTGCACCCCCTCCTTCTTCTTTATGTACTTTTTAGATTGTTAACTATCTATGGGAATATCTATGGGAAAATCTTCTCTCATTCTAAGACTATATACCCTGAGCATGTACCACATGATAGGGTAACCTGGTCTCAGCTGGGGAGAGGACAGAAGAGTCTTTTTTCTCAGCTTCTATCCCCTTTTCAACCACCACCAACTTCCATTACTGGATTGCCCCATTTCTATTTAGAGTTTGGCCTGCAGGTTGCTGTGTTTGATATGTGATCCTCTGGCACAGGGAGAGGGAACCACTCTTTCTATAGAGCAAACTAAGCAGTGTGCCCTAAGCCAGGTGAGCAGAATACCTGTTCTGCTTTCCAGCACCCAAGAGGAGATGCACCTGCGTCTTGGAGACCCTCAGAAAATGAAAGGCAGAAATGATTTCTGTTGAAAAAGAGAGTAAAGCTCAGTCTCCCAGGACGCAGATCCATGTGACTTCCCAGATCCTCCAGGTATGTTCTGTTCTCCTTTCTTTCCTCTCTCCATTTGGAATTCCAAATTCTTGTCTTGGCTGTATGTGATTAAAACTCAGCAAGGTAAATTTGCATATAAAAATTTTTAAGTGATTTTTAAGATTTAAATCTTTTTCAGTAGTTGTTTTTTCATCCTTTATCTCACAAATACCTTCTTAATTGGATCAGTGTACCATACAGTTAAAGCAGCCTCATTCTGGATTATTTTTTGCTTAGTTTCTCATCCTAAGCAGATTTGAATGTCATTGAAAATCAGAATTAAGCCAATAAAATGAAATCAAGCCTACACCTACATAAACAGACATGCTTATTTCCAAGGGTTAAGTCTTCCCCCCTCCCCCCCTTCTTTTTAATCTCATCATTGAAAGGATGTTTTGGTTCTTATTTTCTGCAAGTACTCCATTGAGGAATGTCTTATCTTTCCCATCTTCAAGTTTATCTTGGAATTTATCTAAAAGGAATTAGTTCGGTCACCAAGGTTAACACCCTTGTTCTTTCTTAATCTTTGTTTTCAATTTTCTTTCTAAGGAATTGGAAAAGAACACAGGCAGATGAGTAGTTAAGCAATCCCAGAACTTTGCATGTCACTTGGACCATAGCCAGGCACATGTAAAGGTCTTCACTTGCCAAAACACACCAGGGACCTCTTAAGCAATCAAGAATTGCTACATGTGTGCAACAGCTAACATCTTGAACACAATAGAAACGTGTAATTCAATTATGCTCTGTTTCTTATACATTTACACTCAGAGCATCCCAACATGCTGGAGCATGGGAATCCAAAATGGAAACTATTAGATTCATGCTGTGTTTGTAGATGAGTAGCACGGACACTCCCCTGGTTCACAAATGGGCATGCTGAAGAAGAAAGGAGGATCTGACGCTCACTCAAGTAGCCCTGGGGACATGAGGAGGAAGAGAGGAAAACAACAGAAGAAGAAAAAAGCAGCATGGCAAAGACAAATGATTGACCAAAACTGGGAAGAGGAGCAGAGTCAGGAAGGCAAGCCAGAGAAACTCATCCAAGGGTCAATTGCTATGGCTCCCGCAGTTCTCCTGGGGCTCCCGATAGCCTGACTAGGGACTAGTCCTCAACAGCTGGGCCTTCACTTGCATGGAATAAGGACTTATTTCTGCTGGTGGCATACATTCTACTTCAAGGGAGGTGAATGCCTGTGTTTCCTACATGTGAGTATCCTACTTCTGAAAATGGGATCCTAAAATACATAAGACATTATTCACTCCCTGCATTCAATATGAGAAGAATTAAATGGAGTATCCCCCCAGCAGTTTTACTCACATTTATTATAGTGGGCCAGGTCATTTTCCATAAAAATGAGTAGTTCCCAGAAGGGAAAAAAAATGCATAGAATGTGCTGATCTTGAACACGGAGTATTTATATAATATGTTTTATCACCCACAGACCTTATGGAGCTAGGTTTTCTCTGGGGATGCACTGTTAATATTCTCAACCTCTTTATATGCCAAATGGAAACAAAGATTGTTTGAAAAGGTAAATACAGTGCTGTCATTCTTCCAGTACAATACAGATGCAGTATATCCAACGAGATTTGCTAAGAAAACGGGGATCTTTCACAAGATGTGGCAACATCATGCAAATGATTCATTCCAGTTAAATCCTTGTAAGTCAAATGTGTTACTCAGGGTTCTCTTGATAGACCTAATTCAAATTATCTTAGAGGAAATTTATTCATAGATACTGAAGCATCTCAAGGTATTGAACAAAATGTTAAATGACCAATTCACTAGAAGGATAAGAATGTGGCTATCTCTTAAAAACAAGTGGTACCAGAGTGAAACAGCCATCCTTGTTTTTCTCTATATATTGGCTTCTTTCTCTCTTATTTTAAATTTCCTCCACAAGTTGGGAAGCACGGCCTCTGGTCAGTCCTAAGCATCATATTGAACACCTTTAAATAACAGAAAAGGTTTTTCACTATTCCTTATCCCTACTTCCAAAATCCAGACAAAGAGTTCTGTGGTTTGACTATAGTAGATGCTCATTTTGCAAGCCAACAAGTGACCTTTGCATCAGACAATCAGAGCATGTTCTTTCCTCGTGCTTGTTATACCTTCATCATATCATTCATGTTTGGCAAAAGAAGAGAGTTTTCTTTTCCTTTCAGTTCAGCACAAGAACACCATCATGGTAAGTAATCTAAGATGCATAAAATCAATGTGGGCTGGGCTATCTGTGAGCTGAGATCTTTAGCTAAATCACCCACCTCTATAAAACAGGGAAAGGACATCCTTTCTCAAAAGAAATGCTAATTGATGTAACCACACACATGAATCTTACAGTCTGAATGAAAGAAACTAGAAGAGAAAGAGGACATATTATATCATTCCATGTTACAAAATTCTAAAATAGACAAAACCAACTTATAGCCATAGAAACCCAATCAGTGGTTTACTAGAGTTTCCATGGTAGAGAGTGTTGAATGAAAAAGCATAAGTTATCTTTCTGGGAAAATAAAAAATTTTGACGCAGGTGAGGTTACGTGAGTGTGCATATATTTATCAAAAGTCTTTGATCCAGGGCTGAGCACAGTGGCTCACGCCTGTAATCCTAGCACTTTTGGAGACGGAGGCAAGTGGACTGCTAGAGCTCACAAGTTTGAGACCAGCCTGAGCAAGAGCAAGTCCCCATCTCTAAAAAAATAGCCAGATGTTGTGACAGGCACACAGTAGTCCCAGCTACTTAAGAGGCTGAGACAAGAGAATCACTTGAGCCCAAGAGTTTGAGGTTGCTGTGAGCTAAGATGCCAAAGCACTCTACCAAGGGTGGCAAAGTAAGACTCTGTCTCAATTAAAAAAAAAAAAAAAAAAAAAAAGTCCTTGATCCATATGCTTAAAACATGAGTATTTTATTTTATATAAATTATACCTTGATAAAAGTTGAATTTATTTAAAAAGTTTACTTTTCTCAGAAGTTTTAGGTGAGCATCAATAGATGCAAGGCACATCAAAGCACATTTTAAACAAAGAGTTTAAACAAATTTAATGCAGGTTTTTCCTTTTTTAAAATGTATCTATACATTTTTTGCCACCCTCTGCATATTTATACACATGGAAGATTTCTAAGATCTAAGATTTCTATTCCATTTAATTGTGTTTGTGTTAGTTTGCTTAGTGAAATCAGGCTATGAGTATAGCTAAACACTAGTCAGACTCTACTGCTATACATCACTCGTGTTCCTTTGGGCATGTCCTCTCTCTGCTTCTCCCACTATAGGAATCTAGTTATCAAAATCCTGGGTGATAAGACTGTGAAAGTTATTCCAACCCCTGGTGTCACTTGCAGATATTTGATCTGCAAGGGAGACACAAACCACAACAGAGACAAAGTATACCAGACATACTGCTAAAGACTCCTTCCCCTGTGGGGAAGCAATTGTTTCTGAGCTTGGTAAGTCTGGCTTACTGGTATACATGTTTCAGTTATTTATTGCTGCTTAATAAACTACCTCAAAACCCTGGGCTTAAGACAGCAATAACTTACTGTTTCTTTCTCAGGATTCTGTGTGTTGGCTGGACACTTCTCTACATGGTGTCAGCTGGGGTCACCCATGTGGATGCATTCAGCTAGGAGCTGAGCTGGGGCGGAAGACATGAGATTGCGCATTCACATATTTGGCACGTCAGCTGGACTGGCTGGAAGCTAGCTGGACTCCTCTCTTCCCACGTGGAGTAGTCCATCCCAAGCTTCCTTCAGTGACATTTAGATACCAAAAGGATGAAAACAGAAGTTGCAAGTCTTCCCAAGGAATGGCCCCAGAAGTGCCAGAAAATCACTTCCACTGCACTGTGTGGTCAGAGCAAGTCATGAGCCAAGCCCTGGTTCAAGAGGTGGGAAGTCAGACTCCACTTCTTGATGGGCACTGAGCCCTTCATGCTGAAGGATGGGAAGAACTTTTGGTGGATGTACACTTATTTACCAATAATCTACTGCACTCCACAATTCATTTTTTTTCCATCTGTTATAAATAATGAAGTTCAAAGTCAGTTAGCACCAAAAATGTAGACTTCAAAATGAGGGATTTATCTGCTCATGCTACACATTTATTCAAATAACAAGTATTAGAACTCTTCCCTGTGCAGGCATGTTGTGTGTGCTAGATCTGCCCAATAAAAATCCCCTAACACAAGGCTCAGGCAGCTGCCTGCTGTCTGGAGCTGCAGGCTCAGCTAGGCTAACCGTGCCATCATTAAGTCATATGAGAAGAGTTCCCATTTGTCTAGATTTTAGGAATATTAGAAAAATTGGAGGTCATCTGCCCTTTCTTCTGGCTCTAAGAGGGACTTTCTTGTATTCTCTCAGCTAGATTATAATCTTTTCTCTTTTCAAGGAAGACTGAGAAAGAGAGTACAGCAATGTAGACAAACAGATGTCCATGCAAATGAAGACAGGATCTTTGGGGGAGGAACAGAGTTCATTCTTATTCCATCAGTCATTCCATTATGATGGTCTATCCGTGTTATAAAAATAAGTGCTTGCTATCTGCTACATCAGAAGCATTTCTATTTCCCAGTGTAAGGGAACACCTTTTTTTTTTTTTTTTTTTTTTTTCCTTTTTTGCAGTTTTTGCAGTTTTTGGCTGGGGCTGGGCTTGAACCTGCCACCTCCAGCATATGGGGCCAGTGCCCTACTCCTTTGAGCCACAGGTGCCACCTGGAACACCTTCTTTAAACCTACCTTCTCTTTAAGTTTAAGAAAGTTTCAGGCCCACCATCCTATTGTCATATGCCAGAAGTCATAAGTCACACAGTCTTAACCCTGAAGAAAGTTGGTAGTAGGAGAGAGGAGGAGGCTCATCACCAAGGAGGGCCCAAACCCAGTGTGGTAAGACTCCCTTCCTCAGCTGTGCAGTGTCCTCCTTGAACATGCCAACTGTCCTGACTCTCCACCAGCCAAATTTGCTAAGTCTCTTCCACCAGCAGCTGAATGTACCTTTTCCTTCTCCCCTTCTCTCTCCAGACTAAGCTATACTGATTCTGTAACCCAGTTCCTCAAAGTATCAACTAAATCACACACATCACAAAAAGATGTTAGAAATTGGCAGTAGCCTCCATGCTATGTCTCCAAAATACATTTGCATTTCAATTTTCAGGGCAGGAGCAAATGATCCTAAAGGGATGAAGCTTTCATGGTAGCAGGTGGAGACAAGAGGGAGAGGCATTGGGTTGAGGCAAAGTCCTCTGTGCCTGCCCCAGCACTCTCCAAGTGACAGGATGTATGCAGTTTTTATCTGCATGTCAAATAAATTTGACTATTCAAAAAGCTCCATTCATTTTTATTCTGGAAACTTTTTTTCTTCCTTCTCCTTCCTTCCTTCCAATGCTTGGTGAATGGATGTCAAGAGACATATCAGAAGATAACATTTGATTTCTTATGGAAGCAGGTCACTGAAACACCCTCATTTGCTTTAGTCAGAAGCCTCTACTACAGAACTTTAGTTTCTGGGAATTGATCAAGTCCAAGATCTCCAGGGGGCGATGAGGTCAAGCTCACTGCAATACCACTGGGGTTCAGCTGACTGTTGGTGTGTGGGTTTCCTCTAATGACGTGGAGCAGACTAATAAACAGAACATGCTATTTTTTTTGAAAAATGAATGAAGCCCAGTACTGGGAGACTTAGGTGTGGTGTGTTAACCCTCTACTGAGCCAGAAATGGGACCTTTGAGGTTTCTCGTGGAAATTATAACATTTGTGGGTTCTAAAATAGAGAAGTGGCCAAATCTTAGAAGCTGAATGAGAATGAGTCATGTTGGTAAGGTACTTTGCAAGCCTTATAAACAACTTATCAGTCATTGTCAGGACTGGAAACATCCTTAGGCTAGCTCTGAAGTAAGTCAACTCTTGGGTTTCAAATCTTGGTGACCACAGCAAAATTGACTTCTCAGAACTTGTATTTCTTCTGTTATAAATAGGCATTATAATAAGAAAGCCTAACCCAGAGACTGCGGTAAGGAGGAAGAAGAGTCTTTGGAGCATTTTGAACAGCATGTGTCACATAGTCAATGCTTCATAAATGTTCCTCCTCATTATTTAACAATTGTCAACTCTTTACCATGCTCACTATGCATAAGGCACCTGAATACGTATCCCCGGCCATGATTATGGCACAGATACCTACCTCCCATCAGAAGCAATTTATAAGCTTTCATTCAATTCTTGGAGCAGCATATTTTCTTTCCTAACTGTTGTTGCCCAGGCTTGGCACTTTCCAAGCATATCCAGCTCAGTGAGGGGAAAAGACCCAACAATATCCTGAATGTTAAGAAGGTGGTCCAGTATCTCTGACCTCTTCCAAATAAAAAAATCTGTGATTTGGGAAATAAGTTTTAGGTGAGTAATCCACAATATGCCTGAATTGCCAATATCTAATGAGGCTCTAACTCATTTGATGCAAGTTTTTCCTTGGGGTTTCCAAAGCTCCGTATCAACACTTGTCCTCCTAACCCAGCTAACCATCTTTCTCTCTTCAGCATCAGTTGCACATTCCAGGTACAGGCCACTGTGTTTCATTGCTGGCTGACCCAAATGTTCTTTTCTCTTAGTCTAAGTCCTCTGCATGTTCTGGATAGCTCCTTAGCCAGAAGTGTGTGTATTTTTATGGCAAGATGTAAAGTAGGAAAACATGATGCCATAATATATGAAATGCAAACTGTAAGGCTGAATCAACAAAAGTACAATCAGGCGTCCCAGGCAGAAGTGTTAAAAAAACATTATCTAACCCTTGAGAGGACTCAGCAAAAGCTGACCTTTTGATCTATAGTCATGATTCCTACATTTATTTTGAAAATCAAATGGTATTTTCAAGATGGATTCAAAGGCAGGACCCAGCATCATCTACAGTTTCCATGAGCAATTCTCTCAAACTATGACAACTCCTATCTGACCGCCTGCATTCAGGGAAAGAAGAGGAGCCCTTGTCAATAGGAAATTCAAAAGAAATAAGTATTAACTATTGTGAACCTAATAAGTAGATCAATAAAAAATTCCAGTCAACTAACAAAAGTCTGACTTATTCATTCAATGACAAAAGCGTCTTTGACCACTTCTTCTATGTTCACCCTCTTCTACACATGGCAGACACAGTGAGAAGTCACCTGCTTCCTGCGATGTATAATCCAATGGAAACAACAAATACTAAATCAGTAATCAAACAAATGTATAGTCCAATTTCAGATAGTGTGATGAATAAAAATGAAAAAATTCAGCCTAGAGGTAAAGGGGTGGAGGATCTTGTTGAGGTTAGCAGGTGGTCAGGGAGACCAAATCTGGATCAAGATGGAGTCAGGTGAGAACCATCTGTAGGAAATTGATAAAGTTAAACACAACTCCTCCCACTAAGACTTGTCACTAATTCTGACCTTCAGTCAAAGGGAAGGAAATATGTAAAAAACAGCTAATGTGTTAACTTTCCCGAAAACCAGTGCCAGAGAACTTTTTGAAGTTCTTTTTATCCCTATATTAAGCTTTCCTTTTCTCATTTTCCTTTTCTCATTTATCCCAGAAGCTGAGATTCATTTGTCCCCCACGTAGCTTGAAAACTAGTGAGAGGGAAATAGTGACAATGTTTTAAAGGCCTTGCTATTCCTCGATTTGCAGTCAGTATAAATAGACCATTTTTTAAAAGGTGAGCCCAAAAAACCCAAAAAGGTGGAAAAATAGGGAAGCTAAAAATAAATGACTAAAAGAGAAAAGTTCCTGTAATTTTAGGTTTAAAATACTAGGCTGAGTAATCAAGAAAAGTATTTTTACTGCCTTGTCAATATTTTTCCTGGAAGCTCAGGTAAATAGCCCTTCTTTAGATCTGCCGTGTGCGTGCCTAATGGTCTTAGGTGTCTCTGACCACAGAATAACTTTATCCCTAAGAAATAGAGCAAACAGGAATTCTGTGGTTTTACCATTCCCCACAAATAAATAAACATATGGATATATATAAAAAAGATTCAGGGACCTAGGACAGACAATTTGAGTCTATTTGAGAAGTGTTTCCCTCCAAGCAAAATCTTTCATGCAAACCTTTCCATGCATTTCCAGGAAGCCCTGCTTGTCGAGGGTGACCTTGATCACATTTTCTGGATGGTTTGTACTCGCTTGCAATTTAATGCTGAATGTCCAGCAGCCATGCAGGAAAGCCTAAGAGAGATTGAGTCCATTCTTATTTACCCTGCTGGGGGCAAAAAAAATTACTGGCTTTCATCTCTTCTAAATCTATGGCCAGAAGAAGCAGGGGGTCAAAATGCTGAACAGAGTTTAAAAGGGGGAAAAATAATCCAGAGGGCCTTTAAGCACACATAAGTCTCCTGGTCTAGTTTCCCTGGGTTTTATAAGGTATTTGCTCAAAACCCTGCTCCTCAGGCAAGGGGGAAAGCGCGTGGTTTTATTGGTGACCAGCAGCTCTGTCTCTAACTGAGACATGCCTCCAGGGGCTGATTCATTAGGTAGCACTGATCTCCAGGTTTAACATAAATCCATGGCTTGAATCAGAGCCCTTCCTTCTCTACTCATAGATTCATGATTATTTGATACTGGGTGGAAAATAGGTGCTGGGAATTGTCAGGGGAAACAAATAGCACATCAGATACCCAGACATTACCTGAAGGCCAAGGATAGAGGTGCTTTGCTGTCAGATGTGACTAATAGGTCTTCAGTCTGCAGTTGGCCACTGTGCGGCCAGCAGAGTTAACAGTGAGGAAGATTCACTCTCTTCCAGCAGCGTCCAATATGGACCAGGATCTCCATTTATCTAACAACTCCCGGATGAAAAAATCTGAAAGATCACTTGGAGACTAGAAGCTCATAATTTGACCCCATAAGAAAAAAAATAATGTTGCTCTTCTAGATTGTTTGGCTGCTTCCAACTTTATGAACATACCAAAACTTCCACTTAATTCAGTCAAAAACCAGTAAGGCCCATCGTTTTCAGGGAAGTAAAAGTAACTACTTCTTTAAACAAGTAGCAAATTATTTTCAAGCCATTATATGGGTTAAAACACTCAAAACCTCTAAGAAAGCATTATATTAATCAGTTGTTACTTCAGTATGGAAAAGTTAGCATATCTTGAAAACATCCATAACCAGACTAACAGCAAAAAAAGAAGAAAAACTACCACATTTTGTACAAAATGGCTCAAAGAGTCAGAAAGCAAAAAAAAAAAAGTGACTCTTTTGATGTTTCTGAATTTGATATAATGTGGACAAAAATAAATAATCAGCTGAGTATTCTTCTGTCATGTGGATGTAGTTTCGTTTTTATTCTGCACAGGAAATATTTGAGATGACTGCACAGTGTATCAGTTTGTCCTTACTGTTTGACACATCTGTGACATTTCTTCCTCCAGAAAGGCTGTAAACAGTAAGCAGATTAACTCAAGTACGTTTTTCCCACAGTGTCTTGAGTCTGGTCCTGTTTATCTTTCTATAACAATGAAAACAGATGTATTTTTGTGCCTGGAACTCTCCAGATGTATTGCTTTAAGATGCAGTCTGCTGTTCAGAGATGTTGCTAGTATTTAGAGCAGAGGAGGCTTTGGCAAGTTAACTACCTGACTTGAGTCACTATGATTTCTGGGTGCAGAGTCTACCCTCTGTAATAGATACTTCGTTCGGATTCACTTGTCCTCCTGTAGCATGCTGTGATCATGGACTCCCAGAAAAGCAGACCTCTACCAGACACTAGGGTTCCTGGAAGCACTGGCTGACAACAGGAAAGAAAACCTGGTACTCAGAATCAGGGGCGGATAAAGTTGTTTAAATTCTGCCATCATAGTAGGTCCCAAGCCCTATAAATACTCAGTGTCAGGTTGAGGTTGAGAATTCTTTGTTATGGGGAAAAAAACAGAGGTAGAATAGTAGGCAAATCATAAGTCACATTAAAACTACTAGAGAACCCTGTTTTGAGAGAAGCATCTTTCTTTTTCCCTACATTATGGTGTTCCTTCATTAGCTGTGCTTGTGCCTTCCACTAACTGTAACCTGAACCAAAAGGCATACATTTCTGTCTTTATAGCTTTTGATATCAAAATGCTGAGCCACATATACAGTAGTCAGACCTTCAATTTGAAACTGTGTAAAACTCAGTTATACAGAATTATTACAACAACAGTAAAAGACACATTTTTTTCAATTGCACACAGAACATTTAACATGAAAGACTTTATTCTGGGCCATAACAAAACATTCGAAAGAATAGAAAATTCTTCGAAAGAATGGAAATCATGCAAAGCATGTTTTCTGATTATAAAAAATTAACATAGACATTAATAAGAGAAAAATATATGAAAAGTCCCCTAACTATTTTGACATTAAAGACCACACTTCTAAACAACCCATGATTCAAAGAGTTCCTATGGAAATTTAACAATACTTTAAGCTGAAAAAAAATTAAAATATAATGTTACAAAATTGGTTGAATGCAACTAACATAGTGATTACAATTTACCAACATAAGGAATAAAAGAATAGATATCCCTTCTCACCACTCAGACATTAAGAGAATAATAAGACAATACTATAAATAATTCTATGCCTCTGGATTCAACAATTTAGGTGAAATGAACTGATTCTTTGGCAGACACAAACTACCAAAAGTCATTCAAGAATAAATAAATAACCCAAATAATTCTCTATTATAGAAATTGAATTTGCAGTTAAAAATTTTTACAGAAAAACAAAAAGCTCCACGCTTGGGCAATTTCATGGGTTAACTCAACATATAAGGAAGAAATACTACCCATTCTAAACTATCTATATTGGGACATAGAATAGGAAGAAACACTTCCCAGCTCATTTTTGAGGCCATTATTAGCCTAATACCAAAGGCAAACAAAGACATTACAAGAAAAAATTATACGCCACCATCCCTCATAAACATAGTCAAAGATCTACCCCAAGAAAACACCAGCAAGTAAAGTCCAGTGGTATATAAAACAGTTAATGTGCCATGACCAAATGTGTTTACAGCAAGAATATAAGACTGGTCCAACATTTAAAAATCAATCAGTATAACTCAGTGCATTAACAAACTAAATAAGAAAATTATATAATCATCCTAATATATATAGAAAAAAGTATTTTACAAAATTAAACACATTAATGATTTTAAAATCTCAGCAAACCAGGAAAAAAGCCAACATTCTTAACTGGATAAAGGGCGATCATGAAAGCAAGCACTCATGCACACATGTGCACACACACACATACCCCTACACACACACACACAACCCTACACACACACACACACACACATACAACCTTACCACTTATACCAAACTTCCTGGTGAGAATGCAGATGTCCTCTCTCCCTAAAACTATTTAGCATCATACTGAATGTCCTAATTAATGCAATCATGTAATGAAAAGGAATAAAATGTATACAGATTAGAAAAGAGAAAAACTATCTCTATTCACAGACATGATTGTGAACATAGATAATCTCAAAGAATTTACACACAAAAAAAAGGATAACAGAACTAGCAAATGAGTTACTAAGGTTTTAGAAAACAAAATCAAAACATGAAAATCAGTTGTATTTCTATTTACTAACAGTAAAAATTTAAAGTAAAAATACTATGTACAACAGCACCCAAACCCCAAAATTTTTAGATATAAATCCATGAAAAATGAGCAAGATCTAAAAAGTACAAAACACTGATTATAGAAATCAGATCATGTCTTAGTTAATAGAGGAACATAACTTCTACTTTGTTGGGAGAGAAATTAGAAGACTCTAATATTACTAAGCTATCTAATTCTCTCCAAATTCATCTACTGATTCAGCACAATTTTAACAGCCTTTTTTTTTTTTTTGGCTTTTGTTCTAAAAGACATTCATAAATGCAAAGAAACTATAATAGCAAAAATAAACACTTTTGAAAAAGAACAAAATTAATGGATTCTACTCCATTTCAAGTCTTGCTGTAAGACTTATCACAGGCCAACATCCCTCATCTGGGCATAGACACAAAATTCTCAACAAAATATTAGGAAATCAAGCCTAGCAATATATAAAAAACATTACTATATCATAATCAACTAGTATTTATCCCAGAGATGTAAGCTAAATATCTAATAATTAAAATGCGTTAAGATACACACTGCACAGCATCTCATAATGTTGAAATCAAGGTGGGATTCGACCCAAAAATTCTGGGGAAAATGTGCTTCCAACTTGTGGTTGTTGGTAGAATACAGCTCCTGACTGTTGTAGAACTGAGTTTTCCTTTTCTTTCTGGCTTCTACAGGCCAGGTGCAATCCTTATCACATGGGCTTCTCCATCTTTAAGCAAGCAACAGCATTTCAAATTTTTTTCATTCTTTGAATGTTTTGGACTTCCTCTTTTGCTACCAGCTGAGAAAATACTCTACTTTTAAAGGGCTTTGGAAAATAGTACTTTTTCCTGGATGCTATAAGGCAAAAGAAAAGAACTACATGCAAATACTCTACTCCAGTTAGTAAATTATATTATTTCCACCCAGCTAACCTCTCTGTTGATAAACCTGAAAGCCAACATAATCATAAACCATAAAGATACATGCACAAACCATATTTGTAACCATAAGGACATATACATAATTTTTTATACCCTGTAAAGTAACATAATCCAGGTTCACTATTTCAGTATATTTATTAGTTCCAGGAATCAGGGTAGAAAATTTTGAGGGAGCTATGGGAGAATTCTACTTACCATATAATCTATGTGTGAAAGAAAGAAACCAAAGCTATACTATAAACCTTATACAAAAATTAACTCAAAATGGATCATAGAAGTAAATGTAATACATTAAATTACCAAAGGAAGAGAAAATCTTTTTGACCTTGCAATGCATTTTCATATATGACATCAAAAGCACAAATTAAAATAATAATAATGATTTGGCTATTTCAAAATTGAAAACTTTTACATTATGGACACAGAGTTAAGAGAAAGAAAAGACAAGTCACAGAATGAGAGAAATATTTGAAAGTCACTTTTCTGACAAAGGATTTATTTCCAGAATATGCAAAGAACTTCTCAACAAGAAAATAACTCAATTAAAAGTGGGCAAGAGATATAAACATATATTTAATCAAAAAAGAGACATTGGTAGCAAATAAATATTATTAATCATTATGAAAATGCAAATTAAAACCACATGCTAAATATAACCATGTGCCTGTCAGATGACTAATTAAAAAGAAAAACCTGACAATAACCAATACTGGCAAGAGTTTGGAACAACTGAAATTTTCATACATTGCTGATATGATAAAATAGTACTTTCAATGAACTATTTTGGCAATTTCTTATAAAATTAGCATACATTTGCCATATAGACAAAAAAAAAAAAAAATCAACTCAAAAGAAATGAAAATACTTGTATTTATGCACCTAAGTTGCTTTACTCATAACTACCCAAACTGCAAATAATCCTAACATCCTTCAAATAAGGATTTGATAAATAATGGTACATGTATACCATGGAACACTATTTACCAACAAAGAGGAACAAATTATTGATACCCACAGCCTCACGGATAAATCTTAAAATGTGCATTTCTATGTGAAGAAAGCCAGTTCTTAAATGCTACATAGAAAATGCTATATGATTATATTAATAAAACTTTCTGGGTAAGGCAAAACTCTAGGAACAGAAAATAAGTCAGTGGTTTTCAGGGTAGGCGTTCTGGAGAGGGGTTGATTAGAAGGCAGCAGGAAGGATAACTCTTGGCTTAATGATACTGTTTTGTATTATGATTATGGAAGTGAACATGCAGCTACATACTACATATTTGTTAGACCTGAACAGCTGTAGACCACCAAGCACAAAGTTTACCATATGTGAATTTTTTATAAACCAACTAAGATGTTGAGGGGAACCCACAGTGGAACACAAACTTAACAAATGAGCCTAACTCATAAAAAATGAATAGCATACACCTGCTAAAAGGGGCCAGGATGACAAGAAGCAATCTGAGCTACTTTGGAAAACAGTATTTTGATTGGACACTGAAAGACTAAAGACTAACAGAAGTATACAGTACTACAGTAAGTATGTTTGCTTCTGTTAGGAGAATCAATTTACAATTAATTCAAGGATTTAATCTCATGTTCAAATCTTGGTACAGTGGAGCCTCAGAAATACAATTTTTCAATGACTGGCCACTTCCCCGGCTACTACTCTAACTTAAGGAAGAATGACAGAATATATTTTAGTGGACACTCAGTCTCCACCATATTCTCTTGGATTATCTATCTGGTTACCCTCTCACCTTGTTGACCATTTCTTTCTACTTAACCTATAAGTATTTTTTAGGGATCAGTGCTCCAGGGATGAGGCTGATTCCTGTTCTCTAGTGTTCTCCAGCATCACTGTCTTTCAGGATTATCTCAACCTACTCTATGGTTTTTAGTAATTTAAAAATGCCAATTTTTAAATTCCTTGTGCTAGCCTTGACCCTTTCACTACATTCAAAATTTCTACATACAATGGCCATTATGCAAAAAAAATATTTTACATCACTACTTGGCAATTCAAACTTGTCATCAACAAAACTAAACAACTTTAACCCCACAAAACTGATTCTCCCCAGTATTTTGTCCATCCCAAAAAATCATAATGTTATCCATCCAGTTGCCTAAACCAAAATAATATGATTTGCAAATCATTCTCTCATTTCCACGTGCAATTATCCAGCAATGTTTTGTTGGCATGGAACAGATCTGAGATGGAAACGCAGGCCCCGAGAATATAGCCAGAACAGAAACAAATTCTGCAAAGTTGTTCTGTTCTGACAGTTACATCAATCAGGGGCACAGCTAGAACTGAGTGAACACCCCCAACCTCCATTAAGCACCCAAGGTTGTCAGGCCTCACCTCCCCCTGCCGGATAGTGGCAGAGAACAGCGGCCGGGCTGAGGAGACATAGATCTCCCTGTGATTCAGGCAGGTGCAAACCGCTGGAATATCTGCTCATTGGAGGCAACTGGGTCACAGCCCTATGTGGTTATCAGTGACTGGATGTGACAGAGGTGCAAGGTGGGGAAGGAGGCATCAACCTTCCCAGACTAATCTATTTGTTGGGTGGGTGCTCCGGCCTTCTCAGAGCACCAGAGCGAGTCATATTTGAGTTGTGAGCACAACCCTGTGATCTAGTTGCCAAAGACCTGTTGAACTCTCCCACCTGAGAGGTGCTGACTGAGACAATTGATTTGGACCTCTTGAACTGGGCCAGTCACCTGAGGACTATCCAAGTGGTACCCTGGGTGTGTGGTTGTGAGAATGTTTGATTTTCCTTTTCCAATTGTTGCCTGTGGGGGGTGGGGTGACTTAATTGCTGGTATTTCTCCACAGCTGAGACTTCAACCCAGAATAACTGATTCTCTAGGGTAGTACAGAAACCAGCTAAAAACAAGACAGAGCCACTTAGCTCATGACACCAAGTAAGTCCCCAGTTTCTCAGGCAGTAGCACTGTATGGGTCCTTGGCAAAGCTCCAGTGAAAATGGTACAGACGCCAGTCCCAGCTTTGGGGCAAAAGGCTGGTTAATCACTACTGCTGGAGCCCTCAACCCAACTTCTCTTTATTTGTTCATCTAGTCAAATTGAAACAAAAGAATTATACAACAGATCAATAAATCCAAAAGTTGATTTTTCGAAAAGGTCAATAAAATAGATAAACCTTTGGCTAACCTAACCAGGAAAAAAAGAGTAAAATCTCTAATTTCATCAATTGTAAATGACAGAGATGAAATAACAACAGACTCCTCAGAAATTCAAAAAAAATTTAATGAATATTACAAGAAACTTTATTCTCAAGAAATATGAAAATCTGAAGGAAATTGAGCAATACTTGGAAGCACGTCACCTTCCAAGTCTTAGCCAGAATCAAGTGGAAATGTTGAACAGGCCTATATCAAGTTCTAAAATAGCATCAACCATACAAAATCTCCCTAAAAAGAAAAGCCCGGGACCAGATGACTTCACGTCAGATTTCTACCAAACCTTTAAAGAGGAACTAGTACCTATATTCCTCAACCTGTTCCAAAATATAGAAAAAGAAGGAAGACTACGCAACACATTCTATGAAGCAAACATCACCCTGATCCACAAACCAGGAAAAGACCCAACAAGAAAAAAAATTATAGACCAATAACACTAATAAATATTGATGCAAAAATATTCAGGAAGATCCTAACAAACAGAATCAAGCAACACATCAAACAAATTATACACCATGACAAAGTTGGTTTTATCCCAGGGTCTCAAGGCTGGTTCAATATACGTAAATCTATAAATATAATTTAGCACATAGACAAATTAATAAACAAAGACCATATGATTCTTTCAATTGATGCAGAAAAAGCTTTTGATAATATCCAGCATCCCTTCATGATCAGAACACTTAAGAAAATTGGTATAGAAGGGACATTTCTAAAACTGATAGAGGCCATCTACAACAAACTCACAGTCAATATCGTATTGAATAGAGTTAAATTGAAATAATTTCCACTCAGATCAGGAACCAAGCAAGGTTGCCTATTGTCTCTCATGCTCTATAACATTGTAATGGAAGTTTTAGCCACCACAATTAGGGAAGAAAAGGTGATCAAGGATATTTTTATAGGGTAAGAAGAGATCAAACTTTCACTCTTCGCAGATGATATGATTGTATATCTAAAAAACACCAGGGATTCTACTGCAAAACACTTAAAAGTGATCAAGGAATACAGCTGGTCTCAGGTTACAAAATCAACATTCATGAATTGGTAGCCTTTATATATACCAACAATAGTCAAGCTGAAAAAACAGTCAAGAACTCTATTCCATTCACAGTAGTGCCAAAGAAGATGAAATATTTGGGAGTTTATCTAACAAAGGATGTGAAAGATTTCTATAAAGAGAACTATGAAACTCTAAGAAAAAAAATAGCTGAAAATGTTAACAAATGGAAAAACATACCATGCTCATGGCTGGGAAGAACCAACATTGTTAAAATGTCCATACTACCCAAAGCAATATACAATTTTAATGCAATCCCTATTAAAGCTCCACTGTCATACTTTAAAGATCTTGACAAAAATAATGTTTCATTATATATGTAATCAGAAAAAATCTCAAATAGCCAAGACATTACTCAGAAATAAAACAAAGCAGGAGGAATCACGCTACCAGACCTCAGACTTTACTATAAATTGATAGTGATCAAAACAGCCTGGTACTGGCACAAAAACAGAGAAGTAGATGTCTGGAACAGAATAGAGAACCAAGAAATGAATACAGCTACTTACTGTTATTTGATCTTTGACAAGCCAATTAAAAACATTCAGTTGGAAAAAATTCCCTATTTAACAAATGGTGCTGGGTGAACTGGCTGGCAACCTGTAGAAGATTGAATCTGGACCCACACTTTTCACCATTAACTAAGATAGACTCTCACTGGATAAAAGATTTAAACTTAAGACATAAAACTATAAAAATACTAGAAGAAAGTGCAGGGAAAACCCTTTCAGAAATCGGTCTGGGTGATTATTTTATGAGGAGGACCCTCCGGTCAATTGAAGCAGCTTCAAAAATAGAAAGCATCTGTGTGAAAAATCCAAAGTAAGACCTCCATATTGAAGAAATTTGTATCTTGTTGTTCCTCCTTGAACGTATCTTTCCATTTCCCTTTTCCTATATAATATTTTACCAATGAAATATATTTTTGATAAGCATTTTATTAACTACTTTATGAATTCTAGAGGAACACAATTCAATTCATGATAGCTAACAATATAATTTTTGCTACATTTCATTGATTTTTAGATGCCTGTGTTTTACATTTTAACATTTTTGAAATTGCATGCTTTTGACGAGTGTGGGCCATATTATATATTTTCTTTTTTGTAAAAGTTTTATTGTGTATATTTAGCACATATTTATATATGTGACACACACCTATGGTAAAATAGTTACTATATTGACACAAATTCACATATGTATAATCTCACATAGTTACCCTTTTCTGTAACAAGAACAACTAAAATATACACAGTTAGCAGAAATCCCAAAAGGAGTACAATTTTATCAATTATGAAACATTAGCACATTATGGATCAGAGTATCATAAAAATATTGCAAATTCAATATTTACTAAACATAAATATGTAGAAATATATTTCTGTAATTATAAATTGTGTCTCAAAGATAATATAAAAAGATAACTTTTTCTCTAAAATTTCTATTTCCCAAATTCTTAAGTAACTTTATTCTTTGCTACAATGAGATAAATGTCAGCATCAATTCTAGATCTATTTTTAGCTTTTTAGATAAAAAACACCAAGAACCTTCTATACATAGTTAGGTAGATAAAATTCAGGAAATTTTGTTACAGAAATTTCTTTTTTTCTTTCTTTTTTTTTTTTTTTTTACATTGCTCCTAAAATTTATTATTGAAACTGTCATAGAATCCCACATAAAATATCATCTGTATTTTTCACAGGTTTTAATAGTCTTTTTTTTTTTTTTTTTTTAGATAGAGTCTCACTAAGTCATCTTGGGTAGAGTGCCATGGTGTCACATGACCTCTGGTTATATCCTATGTGACCTTTGCCTCATGTCTCCCATCCAATGTTAGGTTAAATATGGGTTTAACCTAACATTGTATATCTTGAATAGCTTAAGGAAATGTATTAAAGAGATTAACTTCTGAATTGGAATGTAGTTATATGGATCATGGGTTATGTCAATTATTGTTTGTTACAGATCATTGGTTATGCTGATTATTGTTATTTAAATTAAGTATTAATTATGCTATTTAATACAAGGGTCAGTATGATTCTTTCTTTTAACTTTATAAAACTAGGAGAAAGGGGGAAAGGGAGGGGAGGAGGGGGAGGTGGGCAGAGGGAGGGGAAGTGGTGGGATTACACCTGTGGTGCATCTTACAAGGGTATATGTGAAACTTAGTAAATGTGGAATGTAAATGTCTTAGCACAATAACTAGGACAGAAATTTCTTGATTGTTATGATATAAGCCCCAAATAATTATCTAATAACAAAATTATTTCAAATGATTTAATTAATCAACAACTCGATGAAATTATTATTCAATTTTACTGGAAGTAAGGAATTTACAAAGTAATCCATCATCTACCTATTCAGTCCTTTGGTGTTTCAATTTCTGAGAATTGTGCCTGCAATGGAGTAACTGTTGTGTTTTCATAATTTTTCTGTACCTACATGATATTCTGGAATTAAAACCAATTCTTTGTAAATTTTTACTTTTTTTGCCTGGTACTTTGAGGATAATATCACACAGAATTTATATGTTGAAATGTTGACTCCCATCATGATGGTATCAGGTGGTGGAGACTTTGGGATTAGGTGATTAGGTCATAAGGGTGGAGCCCATCTGAGTTGGATTGGTGCCTTTATGAAAGGGACTCCAGAGAGCTCTTTGCCTCTTTCCACTGAGGAGACAGAAGACTGGAAGATGGCCCTTATTAGAACTTGTCTATGTTGGCATGTTGATCTCCGATTTTCATCCTTCAGAACTGTGAGAAATAAATTCCTGTTTGGGTCTAAGCCACTTGGTCTATTGTACTTTGTTACAGCACCAAAAACTGACTAAGAAAAAGCCACAATTTGCTAAGCCTCACCAAATGACTATTAAGTAGTCCTGTTAACCCTTTAACTCATACCCTATTTAGGGAGACAGAATTAGACAAAATAGGCAATTCCCCTGTAACTCCCCCCCCCCACCAAATTGGAAACGATACATTTAAAGATATTTTTTAACCAATAGTTTTGAACAAAAACATATATGAGCAAAATTTCAGTTCTCTAGGATATCTCATAATCTCCCCCCAAAGTATGACATATAGGTAGAAACTATTATAAGAATTATCATAGGTTAGAAATTTTATTTAATGGTGCCTCACTGTTAAGTTTATACTTGTGAACAAACATCACAGAAACAAAAGAGCTTATCTGTATCTTAGAAGGTGGAATCCATCTTGCTGAAAGATACAGTATGTTCTAGATTGTACCTTAGAAACATGATTACCTACATGATTACATAGGGAAATACTCTGTTTAAAGAAAAAAAAAAAAAGAGAAAACCAAAGAGAAAGTATAGACTGGGTATATACAGAATAAATTTTAACATTTACTTTGGCTTCAACTTCTGGAATTCCGAATGGCCTAATGTCAACTCCAACCATATTCTACATACCTCTGAACTTTTCATTCTTTCTGACTGGGATGGCACCAGCAGTATGACAATGTCGGTTAATACAGAAAAGAAATGCTATTGAGATTTATAGTTATTATCTGAACATTCACTTTCAAATAAATATATGCAAATAGTCCAAAGGTTCATTGGACTGTTCATGCTTGTAGGTATTAAAACACTTATCTGCTAATTGAACTATTCATAATCATAACAGTAATTAGTAATCATGAAAGCTCTAGAGTTTTAGATCAAAACCATTGAGAATTGATAAGCATTGAAATAAAAAGAGTGGGTGCATGCTATCTAGATCAATGTTTCTCAAACTGTAATGTGGATTCAAATCACATTCAAATCAGTTTTTTTTTTTCAAATCATATTCACTAGGTCTGGGTCGGGGGGGCTAATATTCCTTTTTTATTAGAAGGTATTGGGAGATTTCCCAAGGTATGACCCTAAGTTGCAGTGTTTCTTCTAGAAAGTATTTAAATTGTAACTTTACTTAAAAAATATTTTTTTTTTGCTAAATGTTGTCTTTGTTTGCCAAAAGATTAACAATATAATTCAATATGCTATTCCTGTATCGCATACTCCAGACATTGAAACATGCAGGAAGAATAAAAAAATCATTTTTAAAAGATTGGTAAAATGTTGTATTGATGATAAAACCTATCATGATTAAAACTTTATATTTTTGCTGAGATATTTTTGGAAATCACGCAAGGAACAACTTTACAAATCTTGTGGGAAAATATACTTGTAGTTGAAATTCAGTAAAGAAAACTGATTACAATTGTAAGTGACAGTGAAGCACACAGGATGAAGACTGTGAGTGATTTAGTAATTATGTGCATTATGATTTTTGTTCTCACTCTTTCGTTCTAGTTTAGGGCATAACGATAGCACAAAGTAGAATAACGGAATTATTGTCCATAATCGGAGAAATAGTGAACTAATTAAATCATTATTCTTTAGCCAAGGACAAAGCAAAGAGACTTGTGGCACTTTTTTTGTCCTGTGCTTATATAAGATGCTCCAAACAAAGTGGAAGACCATTTATCGCGTTGTTAAACGGTGCTTGAAAAACCATTAATATTGCACTTGACAGATAATACTAGTATAGCAGGATATGTGATTGCAGATATTTAATTCACTTGCTGGAATTTGCTACCAAAGTAACCAAACTCATAAATGTATTTCTTCCATCATATCTGCTTCCTGCCTCAGAGAAGATGCTGAGCTTGGTGTGAATGCAATAAAATCTGAGGTATAGGTGGTTTATAAACAATTTATCTTGAAAGTCAATAATGCTCTCCATTACCATGCAATGTTTAAAGACAAATTGTTGCAAGTAATTTAATGAAGCCACAAGTATATGAAAATACATTAATCCTATCTTTTATTTTCTGTATTCTGATACTTTCATAGTCTGGTTCTTGTTGACCTGTGAAGGATGCTTACCAGGGTTAGCCAGTTTCTAGGGATAGTAAACAAATTACCAGTGAGTGTGTGCCTTTCAAATGCAAACCACCCAGTTCCTAATCTCCAGCCTCAAACACTTCCTTCCTTGGGCTTTTACCCTCTGGGTCTCTACCTATCTGCTCAAATAACCCCAGGACCGGACACCAAACAACTAGGTGCAGGTGCTATGCTCTACAACCTATTGAAATTATTCAGGCCAGTCAATCCTAAACCTTCTGCATGTGCCTCCCACAGACCACAAGAAAGTCTGTTTTCCATATTTTCCTCATCCCTTTGCCTCCTGACTGATCCCACTGCTTCTGTGTGCTCCCACCCCTCCTTGTAACATGACCTGCTCCCCTCCTTGGGATCTGTGAGCAAAACAACCTCTCTCTCCAGTTGCAGTCGTCTCCTGACCTGCTGTCTTTACCACACCTAGGTAATAACACTTATAGTTTAAAATAGTGAAGAGTTTAGGGTTAATTTAATATGAAAGTGAGGATAAAGATCTTAAATCCATCTCTGACAATATTCAGAAGACATCATCTTAAGTTTCAGTTTGTGATGTTATTTCAGTGAAAATGTGTCAGGGACAATGACCACATCTTCAAGTCAGAAGTTGAAAAGAAAATGCCTTTGGGTTCTGTTAGAGAGGAAGAGAAACCTAACAACTTGGTATCAGTGCACAATCTTCACTTGATCACCGTATCAGAGCTAGCAGACACCTGGCTTCTCACTAACATGGATTGGCAATGAACATTTACTTAATTTTGTAACTCCACAAAGCAATACTGCTTATGTTTTTTGCAGCAGATTTTCCTGTATTTCATTAGGTTAATTTAAAATTAATACAAACATGTTAAGGATGAATAAATGAGCTAAAAAATTATTATAAATAAGCTACACCATTATTATTAAGAAGGATATTTGTATTTAAATAAAATATGGTTGACAGGACATCAGCAAGACGGTAGAGAGAGTCTAATCCTCTAATTTCCAAGTCCCCACAGAAACATTAGATTTGACAATCATCCATAAACAGAAATTTATCTCTGGGAACCTAGGAGTTCAGTGGAGAGACTCCAGAAAAATCTAAGAGTAGGTACATTGAACAATTTCCCTCTATCCAGACACATAGAGACCAATGAGGCAGAATAGAAGAGAGAACCCCCCAGTAAGTCCATACACACAAAGTCAACTAATCTTCAACAAGAGTGCCAAGAGGATACAATGGGGGAAAAGAATGGATAACAAATTGTGTTGGGACAACTGGATATCCACATGCAAATGATGAAATTAGATCCTTGTCTCGTATCATATACAAAAATCAGTTCAAAAAGGATTAAAGGCGTAAACTGGACAATTTCCAAAGAACATTATGCTAAGTGAAATAAACTGGACACAGTAAGGCCAAGACTGTATGATCTCACTCATATGTGAAATCTAAAAGAGTCAAACTCATAGAAGCAGACAGTAAAAAAGTGGTTACAAAGGGCGAGGGCAGGAGATATTGGTTGAGGGGTACACAGTTTTAGTCATGTAAGATGAATAAGTTCTGGAGATCTAATGTTTAGTATGGTGACTATAGATAACAATGAATTTTGTTGAGTTTGAATTCCTAAGTCTTTTTAACCTCCCTTCCAAGCCTCCCCAGTAAGTATATGAGGTAATCGATATGTTAATTAACTTTAACATGAAAATCCTAAAGACTTTCACATTATCTAGTTCCTCTCCACTCAGTTTCATTATTCTTATTACTATAAAATTGTTCTTTAACATATCTGCTTAGATCATCCCCCTGTTGAGAGTCTTCTGAAAGATCTCATTGCCTTATCATATAAACAGGATAACTATTGTGTATAAGGAAGTCCCATTAATTCCGTAATTACAACAGAACTATAGAAAATGTCTCTGGTAAACCAGGAAGAATGGACACCATATATGTAAATGTCAGTGTTTTGTAAATATGGCTTATCTTTCAAGCCTCATCTCGTGTGAAACTTTGCCATTCATCACGTCATGTCCAACCACGAATCATTCATTTAACAAAGAAGTGTTGGAAACCTACACTCTGCTATCAATAATTACCATTTTATACAAAAATCACTGTAATTGTGGAATTTGCTCTTAGCATTGAGAGACTCAAATAAGTAAAAGGTATTACGTCAGATGGTGGAAAGGACTTTGAGAAAAAATAAAGGAAGTTAATGAGATAGAGAATACCAAGGAGAAGGCTAAAATTTTAAACATGATGGTCAGAGAAGTTCTCCTTTAGAAGACGTCCTTCAAGAAAATCTTGAAGGGGCGGCACCTGTGGCTCAAAGGAGTAGGATGCCGGCTCCATATACCAGAGGTGGTGGGTTCAAAACCGACCCTGGCCAAAAACTGAAAAAAAAAAAAAAAAAAAAAAAAAACAGAAAAAGAAAAAGAAAATCTTGAAGGAGTATAAAGGGTGACTCTTGATTATTAGGGAAAAATATTAGAAGTGAAGGGAAGAGCAAGTGTGATGGCTGAGTTCTGCTTCGTGTGCTGAGGAGGAAAGCTGCACCGAGTCTGGAGGGCAGAGAAGCTGGTCGGTGGGCATGTGGGAGATGAGGTCGCAGAATCTAAGTTGAGGTTTCTAGTTTTTATTCTAACGTGGGATTTCATTGCAGGATTTAGAGCAGAGGAGTGACATAACCGAGTTATATTGTAACAGGATCTCTCTGACTAGCATATTGATAATATTCTGCTAGAAAGTAGAAGTGAGTGGAAGCAGGAAGACCAGTTAGAAGACCATTTGTGATTAGCTGCTGTGAGGACAACAGAAACGATGACATATTTCTAAGGCAGAATTTTCTACTTTTGCTGAATGATTGGATGTGATGTATAAATGTAAGTGAGTTATGGGGATGATTCCAAGGCTTAGGCTGAATGACAGGAAAGATAGCACAGTCTTTCATTGAAATAAAATAAACTGCAAGAGGAATCAGTCTGTGGGGAGAAGATTAGGAGGTCAAGTTCGGGCTTTTTATATTTGAGATGCTCATCAGGCATCCAAGTAGAGACATTGATAAGGCAGTTGGATATAAGTTTAGGAGGAAATCTGGACCAGAGTTCTGTACTTGGTAGCTGTCAGCAATATAGATGAGGATTTAAAATGGTGAAACTGGATAAATCACTAAGGAATGAATGCCAGCAGAAGAGGGCCGAGGTCCAAAGACAGAATTCTGGGAACTCTGCATTAAAATACCTGTGGCACCTTAGCTGTACCATGACTTCTATTTTCTACCATTATGTAGTTTTTGTCTCTTCCTAGGTAGTTTTCTTGATTTTTCATATTCTGAAGTCTTACTGACCCTCTTGGCACTTTCCAGAACCTTCTAGCTTGTCTTAGTACCCATCTCTGCACTTTCCTTGTTATTGCACCTTGGAATTGACTCCTTATTTGTTAATTACACGTATGATTCTTGAGAACTGGGACCATGGTGCATTCCCAGGACCCAACACAGGGAAGACATTCAATTACAATTTATGGAACAAATGAATGTACGCATGAGCTCATGTAATGAATCTGCTTATCATACAGTCATAATGGAGAACCAGAACAGAGGTTTTGAATATATAATTCAGCATGTTGTTTCTATGCTATTAACTATTTGAAAGAATATCATCTCACGTGACTGCAGAATGAGCCCTATATTTAGAATGAGGAAATTTTAGTAGCAATTTGCCCCTCTATTTACCATTTCATCAACCATCTGCAAGTGGTTTAATGTTTTTAGGTCTTGGTTTTCTTTTTCTACAAGACAGGATTCATAATTTTTTATTGCCATACTAGATTATATACATGAAAACATTATAAATTGTAAAACACTATAAAATGTAAGATACTGTCATTGCCTGCCTGCAAAGACACACATTATGAACCCGCCTTTGCCCCAGGTGTTGGGGCTTAAGATAAGGTGTGTTTGGGAGAAGAGTGTGCTGTGTTCCAACATGCCACTTATGGCTGAGGCAGCATATGGCCATTGCGTTTCTATTATGGCAAATCTCCTTTCAATTCACAAACTATAATGCTCTACCTGGATGCTATTACATTTTATATGTTGTCAGTTACAGCTTCCAGAGCAAAGTATGGCAATGATGTCAGATGTAGATTAAAAGAAGGTAGTTCTGGCTCTGTATAAAAGAGGTCGTGGTGTTCATGAGTCGGACTGAAACATGTTTTCCTCCCTTGTGGCTTACCAGTACACATTGAGGGTGGGGGTGGTTTAGGCTGGCTTTGCCCTGGACCTCCTGTTAGCTCTTTCAGTATTTTACTTTATTCTTTCTGAAATAAAACAATGTATATTTAGTTAAAAATGCCTTATTCATATGAACAATAACATATTTATAAGTTACTTAGAGCATTTTGTGGAGCTGGGATGTAATTGGAGGACTGGCTTCTCTTTCATAGTTGACGTGCACTAAAACTTGACCTCAATTTTTCTCTTTATGTCTGGTCTGCCTACACTTAGAGTGGACACCTGCATTCAGTAATGAGAGTGCCCATGACTTCCTGCTCTTTTTAAGGCTTGAATGCCTTGAATTCAGTTTAACTGGGATTCTTTTCATATACTGCTCTTTGTTGATCTCATGGAGAAATACAATTTTATTTTTTTGTCCAAGTTTTTGCAACTGTTATGTGAGTGAAGATCTTTCTTAATCTTCTATATGCTACCTGGATGTAGAAAGTCTCTGTTGATACTTTTTTCTTCACATTCTACCTGCAAATCAATTTAGAATTTTTTCAGATTTTCTGAACTTTCTAATTTAAAGGTTGTGACTATTTTCTATTTTGCTGTATTTTCTGGCATAATTAAATTTCCTGCTGGAGAGAATTCAGAATTTTAGAGACTGGGGTATAAACAGCATCTGGTCCAATCAGTGATGCTTGTCTATGGCTCTCTCAACAACGTGGAGGCTGTTGGGTATGATTCTTATTTGGGGAACTTGAGTGCCATATATTCCATGTCTATGGCTTGGCTTCAAATCCAGGTTAACCAGCTTTAATTGGCATGCTACCATTTCTAAAGGGTAGAAATCTAGATTAGGCATTTCAAATTGACCATTGCTTTTAGCAATAATTGCTTAAATACATGCTACTGATAGCTTAAAAACAAGTTACTGATAGCTTATTTCTGTTACATAATAGTAAGGAAAATTATGTGAATGTTAATAGAGCTAAATAAATCTTTCCAAAATATACCACATGATTTATTAAAAATAACCTTTTAATTCCCATATTTCCGATTCTAGAACCATTAGCGGTAGCATATTAAGCCATTTTGTAAGTGAAAAATTTTGGAAAGTGAATTTATTTCCCACTTCCTACATTGGCTTTATTAATCTAGGGAAAGTATCTTTCAGTATTCCACTTTATTCTTTCAAAAATACAATAAAGTATAAAGAATTTAGTTAAAAGTAGCCTTATTCATTTAAAGGTAACTTATTTATATCTGTTTCATCCTCTGAATTTTTTAAAGGCATCCTATTTGTATTCCACGATTGTTAAATTAAAACTAATATTTAAATCCAACTGTTAACATTTCAGTGGACTATTAGCATACATCTTGCCTCAGGTAATATATAGTAAAGCTAATGACTATTTCCTTCTATAAGTTTCATAATCCCAAAGGTCCCTATTCATGTTCTCTGTCTTTAATGCTATTTGTAATAAAATAATACTTTCTTTGTTGTTTATTTTCCTCATATTTGCTTTACTTCTGAAATAAAACATAGGTCATAAGAGCATGTGGCTTTTCTCTCTCTTTACCCTAATGTGTACTTGGTTTTAATATATGCAATAATAATGTTGCTTACATTTGATAATGTAATAATAATTGTTGTTCCCAGGCAATGTTTTCAGTGATTTACATATAGTAACTCATTTAGCCCTTAACACTTAGCTAATTTTAGTATCCTCAATAGCAAATGAGGAACCTGAGGGACAGAGAGGTACAAATTTTACAAATAGTAAATGACAAAGCTGAGATTTGGTCCCAGGCAGGCCAGCCCTTGGGTCATTGATAACAGGACACTCATACAACTTATTACCCAAACGGGGATACATTTTGGAATGAAGGATGGCAGCATGCTTCTACCTGTGACTACACTGTAATTATACTGCCTATAAGGAAAATAAGACTCATATTCATTCATTCATTCATTCATTCATTCATTTGGATAAATATAGAGGGTAAAAGTGTTTTTGGTTACTTGAATAAATTTGGTAGTAGTGAAATCCAGGTTTTTAGTGAACTTGTCACCTGATGAATGTAATTTTTGATTGCTCACCCCTCTCTCAACCTTCCCATTTCTTAGTTTCCAGTGCTCATTATACCCCTTTGTATGACCATGTATACCCATTGTTTGGTTTCTTCTGTAAGTGTAAACTTGAGGTATTTGTTTTCCATTTCTGAGATACTTAACTTAGAAGGATCCCTAGATTCATGCAAGTTATTGCAAAAGATATTATTTCCCTTAGTTTTAATGGTTGAGTAGTATTCCATTACTCGCACACGCGCGCACACACACACACACATTTTCTTTATCCACTCATCATTTTATGAGCACATAGGGTGATTTCATATTTTTGTAGTTGTGTATTGTGCTTCAGTAAACATTTAGGTGCAGAAGTCTTTTTGATATACTGACTGCTTTTATTTTGTTTAGATACTCAGTATTGGAGTTGCTAGATCAAATAGTGGTTCTACTTTTAGTTTTTGTGTGGAATTCCCATACTATTTTCCATAGAGGTTGCACTAATTTGCCTTCCCAGAAACTGTAAATAAGTGTTCTCTTTTCACTGTGTCCACACTAGCACCTATTGTTTTTTCAACTTCTTAAAAATGGTCATCCAGAAAGGGTAAGGAGTTATCAGTGGGATTTTAATTTGCATTTCTCAGATGATTAGTGATGTTGAGCATTTAAAAAATATTTTCTGGCCATTTGTCTATATCCTTTAAAAAAAGTGTTCATGTCTTAGGCCCACTTTCTAACACGGTTGCTTGCAGATTTGTTTGAATTCCTTATAGATTCTGGATATTAGTTATTTGTCAGATGTATAGTTTGTGAGTATTTCTCCCATTATATAGATTGCCCATTTACTCTGTTATTTATTTGCTTCATTATGCAGAAATGTTTTAGTCTAATTAAGTCTCAATTTATTTATTTTTGATATTGCTGTATTTGCTTTTAGGGCCTTAGTCATAAATTCTTTGCCTTTGGCCAATGGCCAGCTACATTTTTTTCTAGACTTTCTTCTAGAATTTTTATGGCATCAGATATTACATTTAAGTCTATCTTGAGATAATTTTTGCATATGGTGGGAGATAGGTATCTGATGTCACTCTGTGCACATGGCTATCCAGTTTTCCCATTACCATTTATTGAACCGGGTATCCTACCCCAGTCTACATTATTGTTCTCCTTGTTGAAGATCTGTTGGTTGTAGGTATATGGTTTTACTTTGGGCTTCTCTATTCTCTTCCATTGATCTGCGTGTCTGTGTTTACACAAATACCATGCTTTTTTGGTTGTTATAGCCATATACTATAATTTGAAGTTGGGTCATGTGATGCCTTCAGATTTTGTTTGTTTGTTTAGGAAGGATGCTTTGGCTATTTGGGCTCTTTTTGATTCCATAAAAAATTTAGCATTGTTTTTCTAATTCTGTGAAAAATGACACTGGTATTTTGATGGGAATTGCATTGAATCTGTAAATCACTTTTAGAACCCAAAGAAAATACTAGTTGACTAGTATTTTCACCACAACAGCACATTAAATCTGTAAATCATTTTTAGAACCCAAAGAAAATAGTAGTTGGCTAGTATTTTCACCACAACAGCACATTAAAAAGATAATTCATCACAATAAAGTGGGTGGTTTCATCCCAGGTGTTCAAGAATGGTTCAATAAGCATGAGTCAATAAATGTGGTATACCACTTAAACACAATTAAAATACAAAACCACATTATCTCAATATTTGCAGAAAAAGTACTAAATGAAATATAGCATCCATTCATGATAAAAAACCCTCAACCAACTAAGCATAGAGGGAACATAACTCAAAATAATAAAATCCATATGTAACAAACCCATAGCCAACATTATACTAAATGGGGTAGAGTTGAAAGCATTCACCCTAAGAAATCAAACAAGACAAGGATGCACCCACTATCACCACGTGCATTTAGCATTGCACCCCAAATCCTAGCCAAATTGGAAAAGAGGAGGTGAACCATCCTTGTTTGCCAATGCTAGGATCTTTTATCTAGAAAACTCTAAATTTTCCAAAAGACTCTAAGAATTGATGAATAAATTCAGCAAAGTCTCAGCACACTAAATGAATGTGCATAAATCAGCAACATTTCTACATACTAAGAACAGTTAAACTAAAAGTCAAATCAAGAACACAATACCATTTACAATAGCTGCAAAAAACAAATAAATAAAATGATAATACCTAGTAATATACTTTTTAAAAATATTGTTAGGGAATCATTGAGGGCACAAAGTACCAGGTTACACTGCTTGCATTTGTTAGATAAAGTTCCTCACCTAGTAATATACTTAACCAAGAAGGTGAAAGGTCTCTGTAAAGAAAACTACAAAACACTAATGAAAGAAATCATAGAAGACCCAAACAAATGCAAAAACACCACATGCTCGCAGATTGGAAGAATCAACGTTGTCAAAACAATTCTTCCAAAATGCATTATGTTTATGATGTACGATATTTCTTCTTTTAGGTATGATGTTTGGCTTTAGAAAAAGAGCAAAAGAATGAAGGGTAGGTATTTTGAAAATATATTGCAAAGTGTGAAACATTTTCTCTTAGTTTTAAATCTTCAATGAGGTTTAAAAAATATATATAAACAAAATCACATGAATGATGAGTAAATTATCAAAATATTATTAACAATTAACAAGGTAGGCCAGAAAAGTTACAAAGAGAAAAACCAATTTGCTTTTAAAATTTAAGTTTTGGGTCATGTATTGATAGCTTTTCTCATCAATTAACTCTATAGATTTGATGGGAGATACAGCCTAACTACCAACCGCATGTTGTTTTGAACACAGGTAGACATAGATGTAATTCTGCCCCTGTGGCTTTACGTGTTAATGGGAATATAGCTTCCTAGCTCATATGATGTGTTGAATTGCAATGAGGAAGAATTTGAGGTTATGGTCTTAGGTTAAACATCAGGATGGTAAAAGAGGCAAAAGGATTTAGTATCTCTCACATGGACATGTGCTCACCTGAGTCTTTCACCTAAACAGTGGATGTCATGCACTGGCCATGCACAGTAAATTCTAAGGAGTATGTTTATTTAAAAAAAAAAAAAAAAAAAAAAAGCAACAACAAAATACTTCTTACTTGAGACTGAAGATTTATTTGGGGAAAACCCAAGTTAAGAGATCACTTGAAAACTTCTTTAACTGCTGTGACAATCTTTCTTAAGAAGAAACCACAAAATAATGAGAGGTTGGTATAGAAACTGGTGCAGGAGAGGGGGAGGAAGGCTCTTCATGACGCATGCCCCACCCCCTCCTGGCAGCTGAATGCAGGCCTTGGAGCTCTGAAGGGCAGTACACCTGGATTTATAGTGCATCTGAAACCTCACCAGCAGACACCGTGCATTCCAAGTATGACAAGGACGCTTAGGGAACTATGGATGTGGCCTTAGCTATGCTATGATACAAGTGACAGGAGCCACCCGAGATGGGGAAGGAGTTAAGGTTCTCACCACGGCGGTGACTGAGGGTCAAGCTGGGGCCATGGATGCATCTTTGGCTACTCTATGGATCATCTCCAAGACTGTCAGTCGTCTTGTTGCTGACTTTTGACTTTCAGTATTTTATGGCTTTTAGTAGTATCCTGTAATAAATTTCAAGAAACCTGTGTTGATTTGCCTTCCATTTCTTCTCATTCCTTGTAGACAGTGGTTGACAATGTGCCATTCCAGTTTATTCTTTGCCTCTGAGGCAGTTCCCAACAATTTGATCCAGCCATTATTTAAGCATTTGCTTGTATGTTGTCAGTGGCATTGCAATCTCTCTGCTTACATATTGTGGTTTATATAGCATAGTTCCTAAATAATTGGGTCTGAATTTACCTTTCAGAAGATTTTTTTTTCTATTTGTATTCATCAGAAACTTTATGATCCACTTTACCATTTATAAACCACGCCACATTTAAGCGTTGTAATGGTCTAAAAGAAATGACCTATTTAGTTGAGCACAGAAGCAAGCAAGGCTTTATTCCTGTGTTTATTAGTGTTGATCACCTGATTCATCATGTTTACTGACAAATGTGTTAGGCGGTAGATATGTATTTAGTGAGTTTCATATAAAACAAACTGTAGAGGCCTTCTTAATAATTTAGAAAGTCTATTTTTAACTTTTCTTGTGGCTCACATATAGTGTTCACTTTTGAAATACAGCTATACTCCCAGGAGTTTAGAATAGGGAACTATTGGGCATGTAAGGCCAGATTTTGGAAAATATTAGCTTTAGGGTGGTGCCTGTGGCTGAAAAGAGTAAGCTAATATTTTTGAAAACCTCAAGAAAACTCCTTTAACGTTACTTTTAGTTAAGTCAATTTTCTTCATCCATATGCAGAATTTCACATTTTATTTTTTATTATTTTCCAAAATCTGGCAAAAAACAAAATATATATATATTAGCTTAAAATAAGCAATAGATTTCACAGCAAAAGTTTGCCTGGTAACCAAAAGCTTGTATGTCAGATACCAAATGTTGGTCTTTATTTATTTTCCATTTTTACCATTTGGTTCACTCTTTTATTATCTCTTTAGATACAGTCTCTGTTGTAGGTTCAGGAGTAATTCTTATATGTGTAACATATGTAAATTTGAAAAATAAAAAAGCACAAAGTCTAAATTTGTAGTCAGCAAGATCCTGAAAGCCCTCTTTTAACTGGAAGTTCTTTAAGGTGAGAGATTTTATCTTATTTCTTGTTAATCTCTATATCTTCAGCCCTAGGCCATGGACCAGCATGTATGAACTCAACATATTTTTGTGGAACAAATTTATGTATGTATACTTTTTTATCATAATGAGAACAATTTGTATTGCCTTTACTTTTCAGTATAAAATACTTCATCAAAAAATATCCCATTCTATCTTGATAATGAGCTAATAAAGTGGGTGAAATTGGCCTTAATACCTAATTTTCAAAATGAGAAAACCACATCTCAGTGAATTCATTTCATATAGGGATGGCTGAAGTCTCAACATAAGTTTTCAATTTCTAAGTTCATGCATATTTCACTAATTAATATCATACGATTAATTATCATATTTTTCTAGGGCATTGTTTTAATATACTTTAAAAATATTAAAATGAGGGGGTCACAGTGTATGGCACACCTCTTAGCAGTGGGACACAATTATAAGAGGGATTTTATCTAACAAATGTGATCAGTATAATCTAATTCTTTGTGCCCTCAACGAATCCAAAGCAATTAAAAAAAATTAAAATGGGCACCTATGGCTCAGTGAGTAGGGCGCTGACCCCATATACCGAGGGTGGTAGGTTCGAACCTAGCCCCAGCCAAACTGCAACAAAAAATAGCCAGGCGTTGTGGCGGGCACCTGTAGTCCCAGCTACTCGGGAGGCTGAGAAAAGAGAATCACCTAAGCCCAAGAGCTGGAGATTGCTGTGAGCTGTGATGCCATGGCACGCTGTCTCTAAAAAAAAAAAAAAAAAAAAAAATGAAAAGTGGAAAAAAAGTATCAAAATGATAATTTTTTATGGTTTCATTTTATAAAGAATTGCACATTTATCTTTAGTTCTCTGCACTAAACCCACTAGTCATTGAATGAATATAAAAGAGTGAATAATTGAGTGAATTAAAATCACAAAATATAAGACATATAATTCATGTAAAATATATTTGCACATTTATAAGCTGAATATTTTGTGAATGTTAGTGCCACTATATCCTTTTTATAGTTACAAAAGTGTATTCAAGTCAGCAACTGGTGCTAGAAATACTGAATATCTTCCCACAAAAGAATGAAGTTGGATCTCATATTCTTGTGATACACAAATATTAACTTTTAATAGTTATCCTAAGTTTTAATATAGGAGCTAAAACTATGAAAGTCCTAGAAGAAAATATACTCATAAATTCTCCTGACCATTACACACAGACTTCTTATTTATAATAATAAAAGCATAAGTGATGAAAGAAAAAATAGATGATTTGGACATTATCAAATTCAATACCTTTTGTCTTCAGGGACATTATTGGGACAACCCACAGAATGGCAGAAACTATTTGTAAATTATATATCTTATAAAAGACTTTTAGAATATATAAGGAACTCTTACAACTCAATAATACATGAAAAGTAATCCAATTCAAATATGTGCGTATCATCTGAATAGACATTTCTCCAAAGAAAATATACAACTGACATAGTAAACACATGAAAATAAGCTACACATCATCATCATCATCAAAGAAATTCAAATCAAATTCCCAGTGAAATATTGCTTTATGTCCCACTAGGATGACTGGAATCAAAGACTCAGATGATAGCGAGTGTTGGTGAAGATATAGAGAAACTGGAATCCTCATACACTGCTCTTGGGAATGTATAATGGTACAGGTGCTTGAAAAAACAATCTGGAGATTTCTCAAAAGTTTAAGCACAAAGTTACTATATGACCCAGCAATTCAACAACGATCTCTATATCCAAGAGAGTGAAAACACGTGGGCCCCTCAAAAAGTTGTAAATGAACACACATAGCACCATCATTCCTAATAACCAGAGGAGGCAGATGATGAAAGGAGTAGACATTTAAAGAAGCCACAGGAGGATCCATGATGATTCTCTACACCATTTAAGACACTATGAACTAGCTCGTTTCTATTTTTATTTTACAGGAGTTCATTTTCCTATCTCCAGTGTTGGGGTGCTTCACATCATTCTCGGTCCTTGGCTACTTTCCTTTTCTTTTGCTTATGTTCGCATGTTATTTGGCTCTCTGCAGTTTACCACAGAAGCTCCTACTTCTTGTGCCATTCCTGGGACACGTACAGAGGAAATCAGGGAATACTACTAAATAATATGGCTTTTCCAGAATTGCAAGGAGTGGAGACCTTGTTACAGGACTTACTTATCAACTTTGTTTCTGGGTTCCAAAGGAGTTCAGTGGAAAGAACACTTGACTCAGTAGTGAAGACCACTGGTTAAAACCCTGCACATTTGTAGGGTATTTTCCTTCTATTTATTCGTCTTCTGCATGCCTATGTGCTTTAATGTCTCTGGCCCCATCGATCTTCCTTTATCTGGTGTGTACTGAATACCAAATGAAGTTTTCCCTCCCGAAAAAACAACAAAAAAAGATATACGAGATTTAATGCTTCTAGATTCCCTCCTCAGCATTAAGCAGGAGTTCTTAAATTGCCAATAAAATCAGAGAGTGCTTAATCAGATGTAATGGTCCAGTACTGGATTGATTGCATTAATCAATGGCCTGAGGGGCTCATCAGCAAAGGGGGGTATTGTGGCCACTGTATTACATCACATCTTCCAACTGATTTTCTTTTTCATCATGGCAAACATTTGAAAATTAGAAAGTTTAGCAAATGTAGGAACTTATATGTAAGTACCAATGTTTAAATATTTGAAACAGGTGTTTATTTCAGAACTTTTTTTGATCAAAATGATCAATATGATCATGAGAGGACAAAGTCTGAGTATTTTCTTAGGTAAATTAATTAAAAACCCAGACTTTTCTAGGAGCTGGATTATATGAGCTGCCAAAGACAGGTATAGTTTTGTAGTTATTTCAATTAACCTTATATATAAAATAAAGAACTTATATTGTGATATTTATTGCCTGAAGTAATTAATAATTGAAATTTTTAAAACTAGGTGAAGGAGATAAAAATCTTGTTAATGAGATCCAGGAGCAGTGGCTCATGCCTATGATTCCAGCACTTTGGGAGGGCAAGGCAGGTGGATTGCTTGAGCTCATGAGTTAGAGACAAGCCTGAACAAGAGCAAGACCCCGTCTCTAAAAGTAGCCAGGCATTCTGGTGGGCACCTGTAGTCCCAGTTACTCGGCAGGCTGAGGCAAGAGGATCACTTGAGTCCAAGAGTTTGAGGTTACTGTGAGCAATGACACCACTACACTCTACCAAAGGTGACAAAGTGAGACTGTCTAAAAAAAAAAAAAAAAAAAAAAAAAAAAAAAAAAAAAATAATTTAAAAAAAAAAACAAAAAAATTCTGTGGCCACAGGCGGTCGAACAAAAAAAAATTTTTTGTTAAAATTAAA
>CAUYPK010032933.1:0-124856 GCA_963574355.1 Loris lydekkerianus
CTACCAGACCTGAGACTGTACTATAAATCAATAGTGATCAAAACAGCATGGTACTGGCACAAAAGCAGAGAAGTAGGTGTCTGGAACAGAATAGAGAACCAAGAGATGGATCCAGCTACTTACCGTTATTTGATCTTTGACAAGTCAATTAAAAACACTCAGTGGGGAAAAGATTCCCTATTCAACCAGTGGTGCTGGGTAAACTGGTTGGCAACCTGTAGAAGATTGAAACTAGACTCACACCTTTCACCATTAACTAAGATAGATTCTCACTGGATAAAAGATTTAAACCTCAGACATGAAACTATAAAAATACTTGAAGAAAGTGCAGGGTATATTTTGTTTTGTTTTAGCAGGTTAATAAAGACATTCTCTCTCACTCTGTCCTACGTTTCTCTTTCATCTCTATTTGTCCCTTAACTATTTTCATATTTTAAAAGATAATTTAAATCTGGGTGTAGCAGCTCCTGCCTGTAATCCTTGCACTCTGGAAAGCTGAGGTGGGAGGAGCCCTTGGGCTTAGGAGTTCTTCGCGACCAGCAAAACAAGACCCCATCTCTACTAAAAATGGAATAAACTAGCCTGACCTTGTGATGGACACTGTAGTGCCAGCTACTTGGGAGGCTGAGTAAGGAGGATTGCCTGAACCTAGGAGTTTGAGGTAGCTTTGAGCTAGGCTGACACCACAGCACTCTGCACAGTGCAACGAAGTGAGACTCTATCTCCAAAAAATAATAATAATAAAAAGATAATTTTAATCTGATGAGCAGAGATTGATTGCTGAGAGTGTGCAGGAGGGAGAAGGGAAGGAGTATGGAGAAGGCTGCATATTTCTCTCCTAACAACAAACATCCCCTGTCTGCTGAGCTCTCAGTAAACAAAAGGAACTCCCATGGTGGGCGGGTTCACCCTTGTCCCTTCTCCAAATCAATGGAAGTCTGCATAGTCACATTTAGCTTGGGTGTGGGATGTCTGGTGATGATTGTATGTTTGTCTAATAGAAGTCACACTTGATTGTTTTTGTGTTTCTAAACCCAGGCAATATACGAGAATCATTTGGGGAGCTTTCAAAATTTCTGATTTGTAGGTCACTTCTAAGGTCAGTTAAATCAGAAACTGAGTGTAGGACCCAGACATCAGTAATTTTCAGTAGTTAAGATAGTCCCAAGTTACAATCCAGGTAGAGAGCCACTGTTCAGAGTCAAGGTTTAGGTTCATCTCAGCAAACAGATGTCCAGTACCCCAAGGCATAAATCCCTAACACACATCCCTTGATTTATTAACAGCATAAAAATAGGAAAACATGCCAAACTTTACTTTAAATACGTTGGTTTCTATAGATATGTTCCTGAAGACCTGTGCATAAATGCCAAAATGGTATTAAGCTGATTGATGCTGATGCTTGGCAGGACAATGACCAATAAAAATTATCTTTCAACAATAAGTTCAGATTTTTTGTGCCAAATAATGAGAATATTGTGGGCTAAGACATGTACCAAGAAGGTGTTTTCATATTAAATTATAATACTACAGATCTGCTTTCTAAATCACCTTCTGTTATGGTACTGTGTTTGGATAATGAGACCAATTGATTGACATATCTGCAGAAATCATTCTGAAAATCCCACCCACTTCAACATAATCAAAGTGAGCTATAAGTGGAGGTATTTGGAGAATAACTTTTTTTTTTTTTTTCCTGACAATGGAAGAGTAGGATTTGACTTTTTAAGCCAGTAATTAGTTTCCAATTTGAGTTAACTATAAACTATCCATGAACATAGGACTCAAAAGTCCTGTGCTAATGATAGACTCCCGTACAGTTTCCTGATTTTTTTTCTATTTACATATTGGACAAACATATTTATTTACTGTGGATTCATCACTGATGCAACACACATAAATATAATGCACCTGTTTTTATCAGATGGTTTTGTGTAGGGCACGACTTCTCAAAGTTTGGTTAGGAGTACTTGGGTAGAAATGGAAATGTAGATCCCTGTGGTTCTAAAGAGTCTGGTAAAAGTTTGGAGTAGAACCCAGAAATCTTCATCTTACTAGATTCTGATGGATTTAGTGGGAAGATTTGTGATGTGATAGATCTGGAAATGACATTGATGTTCTCAAACTATCTGTGGTAAAAAATCTGCTTTATATATATATTTATCTCCAGTGATTCATGGAGTAAGCAAAATCTAATAATGATGAATTTTCAAGGAAAAAAGTAATTAAAGGAAAACATACAGAATATAATTCCTAATACTTATTATTAGATTCAGCAGACATGACATTATTTTTTTCAAATTGCTATAAAAGTTTTTAAATGCCTGTTCTCATTTTGTGTACTTAATTTTTTATTGGCAGTCATCTGCAAACCAAATAGTTAGTAGCAATGCTTTAATTTTTTGTTCAGAATAGCACTCATTGTGGGAGAGATTAATAGAGTTGAAACCAGAAGAAAATCATCAGTGGTCAATTATATTTGTGAAATTATCAGATAAATAAAATTTCCTTACTGTGAAATATCTTAAAATGTCTACTACACCAGTGTGTTGAGAATGCAAGAGAAGAATGTCAGTTTTCCAAAAATTATTCAACCATGGATTTATTTTTAAGGGCAGGGATTAACAACTCTAGGAAACCAGTTTTTACTTGAACATAACTCTGGAAATGCTGATCTAGGCAAGTTTTGCCATTTAACAATTGAGGAAACAGAAACCCGGGGATGTCAAGTGACTTGGTTTCTGGTCAAACAACTATTTAATTTACCAGTTAACTGAATAATTAGTTTTATTAGATTTATTTATAATAAGTTAAACAAAATTTTAATGAATATTTACTCATTAGGGTCAGGTATTTTATCAGGTGCCTTATCACCCAAATTGATAGAGGGATTTGTACATGAACTAATTATTCCCTTTGGGAACACTTCATTCAAGTTTCTCTACAGCTATTTACACCATTAATTTTTTGCTGTTCTTTATATGCTTCAGTTGTTCTTTCTAAGTTTTCCCTGTTGTTTATAACTGGGAGTTTTTTTTTTTTTGTTTGTTTGTTTGTTTTTTGGATGATGTCAACCTAATCTTAGCCAACTTTGTTGAAACTGTATAGTCACATAGTCTGGCAAAAAGATTAGTGTATTGCATTTGTTTTGTCATGTATAGAATATCTGCGTAGAAGTTATTATGGGTCACACAATGTTCTCATCATTTTAAACGTGTTAACTGATTTAAACCTTATATCAAGTGTTTGAAATAAGCATTTTTATTGTGCTGATTTTAGAGATTAGGAAATTGAAGCATTGAAATATCAGGTGGCTTCCCCAAGGTCATAGGACTTACACTTGGTAGATTTAAGCTTAAAATCCAAGTAATCTGGTTCCACAGTTCATTTTCTAGCAGGAAGAAGTATATATGCATTCTATGTGCCTAAATACTTTCTAGTTTTAGGGAGGAAAGTCCTCATTTAGAAAGAGAATTATTCTAAAGAATCCAGGGTGATAACTGAAAGAGATTTTACATTTTTAGAGAATGATTTTTTTTTCTTACTATTATTCATGAGGATTAGACTGTTTTCCTGTTTTCCCCAGGAAATATTATAGAAAAGTTTTTCAAAAACAGTAGAAGTTGAAGAGACATGCTATCTTAGATGAGGATGATCCTTAAGAGTATCAGAAGCAGAGTTTTTAATGAATGGAGATGGAACACCTGTAGATTTGTTTAATACTAAAATAATGGTGGTATTATCAATATGTATGGACAGAGAGAGCTTGATATACAGAATTAATCATGTTAAAGATTTTCTCTTGTGATTTTTTTTTTCTTTGCCATTCATTCATTATCAACAATGTATTGTCTAGCAATAAAGTGGTAGGGATACATCCTTGACTAAAACTTGTTCTCTGCCCCTATTCATATCAGTCTGCCTGGAGAAGAGGCTTTAAAACACATAATTAAATAAATGTGCTGCATATTACCATTTATCTGCCCTATAATTTATCACTGGGTAACCTATGACAGCATGTTCTTCAATAAAATAATATTTCGTTGTGTTCTTCCAGGAGCGTGATAACTTGTAGGTTTAGAATCACTGCTCTGGGCCTTACCTTCATTGTATCGGTCAGTGTAATGGATTCTCTGGACTTTTTGACTCATCCAGATCACATGGTCATGATATGACAGAGCCAGAGGTGACCTTCATGTCAACAGATTCTAAATCAATGGATCTTTTCATATATCTGACTTGGGGAATCATTTTTATTTTATCTTCCTATGCACTCACTCATGGCCTGATACAAGATGGCTAGTATCTCCTCTTTATTATGAAAGAAAAATGTTTTCACTTAGGGATGATTCTCTCGCCTCAGCCTCCCAACTAGCTGGGACTACAGGTGCCTGCCATAACACCTGGCTATTTTTTTGTTGCAGTTATCATTGTTGTTTTAGCAGGCCTGGGCCTGATTCGAACCCACCAACCTCGGCGTATATGGCCGGCACCCTACCCACTGAGCTACAGGCGCCAGTGGGTAGTCTTATTTTTCTTTTCTTTTCTTTTTATTTTTTTAGCCTTATTTTTGATTCCTCTCTACCTTTCCAGATATAGCTGCTAGTAACAGTTTTTATGAGCCCTCTAAGACTATTTTCGATAGGTCCATGGGCCTCTCCATAAGCATACCTCTATAGTACCCATAGAAAATACACAGCAGTTTTTAAAATATATGATATAGTACTGAAAGTATATTTTACTACTTGCTTTGTTATTCAACACTAGAATATCAATTTATTTTGTAAGACTTAGATTCCGTTTTCCTCCTATTTGTTGCATAGGAATAGTATTTCTTTTTTTATACACATATATAATGTGTATAAAATGTGTATACACATATAGTATGTTGACAGTAATCTAAGATATTTTACATAGTTTGAATGTAACACAGTTTATGTGACTATCCAAACAATTCCCTGTTATAAACAGTGCTGCAATGAATATCTTTGTGAGGCCTTTTCACACACTGGAGAAATTGTCCAAGATAATCAACTGTAAGTTTTATAGGAACAGGGTAGTGGTATTTCTAATAAGAAGTCAGTACCTAAGACTGGCTATCAAGGCAAAAATTACCTGCCAGGACAGGTTAACATTTTGCTTTCAGAGGTCGGCTCCAGGGAGGTGATATGCAATGCTAGGATTGTAGCAAAAATAAAGGAAGTTGGGATACGATGGATGAATGAATAGATATAGCAACTTAGTCATAAATCAAGACAAATTTATCAAAGACTTGCCTACCCAGTGCCAGGCTCTGTGTTTCATGTAAGAAAAACAGTGATGAACAAGATACAGTTTCTTCTTTTAAGGATCTAGCAACTAAAAGGGAAAGAGAAACAAATTCAATTAAAATGTATTCCCTGGCAATGTGCTGGCTTGTATTCCCAGCACTCTGAATAAGGCAGGTGAACTGCTTGAGCTCAGGAGAGTTTGAGACCAGCCTGAGCAAGAGCAAGACCCTATTTCAACTAAAAATAGAAAAACTAGTTGGGTGTTGTAATGGATTCCAGTAGTCCCAGCTACTCTGGAGGCTGAGGGAAGAGGATTGCATGAGCCCAAGAATTTGAGGTTACTCTGAGCTGTGATGCACCACAACACTCTACATGTAAGACTCTGTCACAATCAATCAATAAAAATAAAGTTTATTCCCTACTGTCATCTACACCTTTTGGTAGGGATATACATAAGGTGGAATGGGAGCTTACAAGAAAGCTTCCTGAAAATCTGGGCGTGTTTTCTAACCTATCTCAAAGTGTGAGTTCTAACTTGAGGTCTGAAATTGCAAACAGATGCTGGGTCCATGCATAGAAAACTGCTTGTTCAAATGCTTAGAAGGAAAAGCCTCTGTATATAAATGGGAGTAGAAACAGCTTAGTCCTTCTCCACTGCTAGAGTGTGGATATTAAGCTGTAGTCTGACATGAGAGACCTACAGTGTTTTGCCAATGTGTTGTCTTTATTTTAGTGTACTAACATCAACCAAGAATATTTTTTTCTTTTGTAGTAACCCACCCACATTTAATGTTATAATCCAATGCAGGTGATTTTTGATCATTTATCTACCATTTAACAAACATTTATTGAGTTAGGACCTAGTGAAATGTGATATCGTGGATATTAAATTCAGATTTCACTTAAGGGGAGAAAGTATTTCTTAGTAAGTAGAATTTTTATTCATGAACATAATTTGAACCTGAAGGTAATAAGAAAAAGAAGATCATGCTGATATGAAATCAAGGGACAAATTGAAAAGGAAAGAGGTCTTTTTCATTAAAAATAAGTTAAAGGTTTATAGTGATATACATGGGGTATGTTAGTGATATTTCAGACAAAAAATTATTAATAGGGGAAAAAAAAACCTCCAGTCTTATGAACCAAAAATTTTAAGCAGTAATATGTTCTTTTGCTTTGGAATTTTCACCATTGTCAGTCGATATCATCATTTCCTATGGCAAGCAAAATCATAAGACACTAAGTTATTTAAATAATTTAAAAATATGTACTCTATTATATTTATTTCTCTACTTCCTCTTCTCTTTCCCATTCCTTAAGTATATCTCACCATTTTAGGTCTTAGCAATTCTTTAATTTGCATTTGGTCAAGTAAAATATAAAACAGCTCTATCACAACAACCACTTCAGCAATCAAGATGATAATGTAATAACGGGATGTTAAAATATTGTCTCGTTTGAAATAAATGTAATTTGAATTACATGTCATCTACTCCAGATTGTTTCCAGACACCCAATTGCACGGGGAATATCCCAGTGAAGCATTAACTATGGAGAACAGCATACAAATTTACCAAAAAAAAAAGGCTTGCATAAGAAGAAGTAGGAGAAAAACTTCATGATTGTTTGAGCTTTGAATTTGTTGAGTGGTGTATTTGAGGTCACATAAAACATAGCTGCAGATGTCAAGGAGGAATTGACTTGTCCACAAATATATATCAAGTGCCCACTTGGCATTGTTCTAGGTACTCAGTCAGGATTCATCATTGACCAGAACAATGATCACAGTCAAATGTCAGGAACTTTTTCTTTTCATTTACCAAAGAAAACAGAACAAAAGGATAGAAACATAACATGCCTTCTTAAAAGGTTAAGCAGATGTTTATTGTGTGACTAGTTAGGGCACAGTTCAAAAAAAATTTTTTTTAATTTATAAAATGATTGCAAGTGATCATTCTCTAGACACCTTTATTATTTGGATTCTCCAGCTATTGAGGGCAAAACCTGGGATCTTGAGCTTTGTGGAGATGGATGACATTTGCCTGATTGACAGTCATGATTTATACTTAATACTTAATAGCCTAAAAACTTAAATGCATAAAATTTTTATTGTAATGCTGCCGATCACACTTTAAAATCTGCTTGAATTGAGCTAGTGATTTTGCTTTATTCATTCATTTTTAAATGTATACTTCTAACATTGCATTGCTGAAAATGTTCTCAATGAAGATAGATTCTGTTTCCTATGTTAGTTTCGTTTACTAAAATTAAGAAATTTTTGGATAAGCATTGGATTTTAATCTTGAACTCTTCCATCCATGAATGACTGTAATATTTCCCCACACCTTTTTGGAGAGATGAGCAGAGTTTTAAGGCCTGACTCATTACCACCCCCTTTCTCATGGCGTTTTCATTAGAGATATAATTTCTCTTCAGACTTCACAAGATAGAGAAAAAGAACCAAAGAGAGGAAGTAGATTAGTAGGAAGCTTATGGGAAAGAAAAATGTCAAGATCCTTCAGGCATAAAATCAAACTGGAAACACTTGAAACTCTTAAGAGACTAGGAAGCTAGATAGGGTCTAAGGTTACATACAGAAAAGATGTCAATATAAAAGTTGGAAGTGGGTTGAAAAATAGTGGCATGGATGGAGAAAAAAGAACTACTCAAAATAACATGCTTTAGTAGAAAAGTAATGGGAAATGTTCTGTTGAAGTAACTTAATCATATGTACTCTCATATTAATCCTGAATTTAAAAGGGTATCATACATCTACATGATACATCATACATACATCTACGTGTGTGCACACATACCCCTTTGATGATGTCTAATAGTCTGTGGGTTTATTTATTCATTTTGTTTAGGTCCCCCTTCTTCCTCTCTCCCTCCCCCCATCTTGGCACCACCCGCATCTTGGTGCGGTACTCTCTCTGCTATTATTGTCCTTGGTGTAGTGGCATCCTTGTCCAGTGCTACCTGCTACACAGTAAGCCATGTTAGGATGAGAGCTAGGAAGGGACAGTCTCTGTCTCTGTGGTACTTAGCATGTTACCTTAAACATACATGTTACACAAGTCCTTTTGTTGAATGAATGTAGAAAAATGATTGAATGAATTAGTGAATGAATGAACAGATGGATGAGGAAAACAAATGAGGAATGGTATGTTTTGGAAACAATGCACATTAAACTTAAAATAATGCATACACTATTGCAAGTCAGGTTCCCTAGGAAGCAGACTCTGAGACAAAGGTCAAAGTTTTTATTGGAAGTGCTGTTGAGACTGACGCCAGTGAGGAGTGACTGGGCAGAGGGAGGAGTTGAACCACCAACTCCTAAGTGTGGCCTAAGCAAACTAGGAGCCAGGACTTCACACCCTGCAGACCAAACCTTAGGAACTGGCTGGCCCCAGAAAGGTCATGAATTTGGAGAGAGAGACTCGATTTATATCTCAACAAAAAAGACTTTACAGTGGGAGAATAGATGTTTTAGTTTTGAGAGTAAAAGCCCAGAAGAATACCATAGCACTCATAACAAACAGCAAAGCAACCATGTTTACCATTTCTAAAAAGCAAATCTAGGATCAATAAATGAGAGGAGAGAAATGTTCAGCTCAACATAAGGAAATCTAGTTAAATAATGTTATTGTTTAAAATGTTCTTAGGATGAAAATATTTAAACAGAGCCTAGATAGTCTTTTTTGTTTCATTATGTAAGTATTAAGCATCTGATGGTAAAGGGAAGGTAGGATTTGAGATAATTCCCAGCTCAGTTGAGTCTGATTCTACATTTTCCTTTTAAAAAAATATGTATATCACTCTAATTTGCACTCAATGAAATTTAAGCCTAAGTTTATACTGAGATATTTCCTTATTTATATCATAAAATGAATTCATCAGAATTCCAGGGTGAACCTGTGAGTGGCAGTAATTAGATTCATGGGATCTGTGAGGGCATTTGTGAATAATACTCTGTATTTCTCTGTAGGGTAGTAAAAAAATAAGGTAGAGCTATAGGAGAATTAGAGGATTGGGAGAAATAAAAGGACATTGAATAGTGAGTGAATTGAATACAGCACTTTTTTTTTTTCTTTTTTTTGTTTCCTGGAGGAAAGCAACCATGTGCTTTTGTATGAGGAAAGGGAAAAAGGACTTGTTTATCCCCCGCTGTACGTTTACCTATAATCTCAGTGGAATATATTAATGGCAAGATGTCATACAGAAGTAACTGGGTGGCAGGCACTCTTCTTAGCACTTTGCATGTATTATGTGGTAGGTATGTTAATATCATTCTCATTTTACAGATGGGGAAACTGAGGCATGGGCCCTTGTGGTAACTTATCTAAGGTCACTGAAATAGGAGGTGGCAATGCTGAGATTTGACCCCGGAGTAATGTGAAATACTGCTTCTCATCTTATCTAAAAGACGGGTTTTCATCGTGGCCTCAGAATATGTGAAGCATACTGCGTGGAGATACGACTCCGAGGTGCTGAGATAAAATTGCCAATCCAAAAGTAGCCAAGAAAGAACTGAACACTAGTGCTGAATGAGGATTTTTTTAAAGCATGTCTTGCATCTAAATCAGTGTTTTGTGTTTTTTAGTGTCCTGGAGCATCTGTGTGTGTGTGTGTGCGTGCGCATATGCACACGTGTGCACCGATGTATAAACTGTTGTTCTTTAGGGCTATACAGGTGTTTTCAGTGTTCTCTGCTGCCTCCAATATCAGAAAAGAGTAAAGTTGGGATCCTAAGTTCGAGGGAGGAAAGATTGCAGAGTGGGGTCAGTAAGGCTGAGGCTTCATTCTAACTACCATTCACTAGCTGTGAAAATTCAGTTAAATGATTTAAACTTTCTGACCCTCCGTTTTCTTGCTTATTGAATGGAGTATGAAACCTACCTTTTAAAAGACATCATGAAAGAATCAGGTAACATGCCCATAGGTCCTGGCACACCACAGAGGCTGATCACATGCTACATTAATTCCATTTTATTTAATAGGTCCTATAACTGCCCAATCTTTAATTCATATAAGGTAGCAGACAGACCCCCCCCACAAAAGGCCTTCTAATTTAATAATTTGAAATGTACTAACCCAGCACATTTCTCTAAATTATATCCCACATTTCTTATTGTGTCTCTTGAGTATTAGCTTTTTATGAAGCTGCATATGACAGAGAAGAGAGAAAGAAAATTTAATATATTTTCCGTTGATTGACTTTTTAATATGTGTAGAAAAGTGACATCTCCAAAACCAAAGCGGAAATTTGAAATCAGTTACGAGCATTAGCTAATGTAAAGCTTGGATGTTTTTTCTCATAGATTTATTTATACTATCTCTACCCTCCTCAACCACAATAAATAAGAAATGGCTGAGGTTACGTCTAGCAAGACAAGTAGATATATTTTGTTGGGCAGCTTGATGATGAGCCAGGAAGACCTCTCATGGAAGCGCCACACTTTTATGGTTATTTAGTTATTTTTTGACAGTGATAAGGAAAGCTGATAGAGCCATCGCTTTCCTGTTAGTGAGCTCTTCTCAGTGACAGTGAGTTTATAATTAATCAGTGGACACTGGATCAATGATAACCTTCGTTTTCCACATTTGACTTTCAGGGCCTATTTCCATCTTATCAAATTTTCTATTTTGAATGTTATATAATTTTTCTTATGGACCCAGGTATTTTTTTGTGAACTAGTAATTCATACATACAATCAACTCTTACTTTCATAGAGGCCAGTTATTCAGTCTAATGATTACCCAGGCTCTCTGGTTGTGGTTTTCCCCCTTGCTTGTCCTTTACTGACCATTCAGCAGCAGCTGTGTTCCAGAGAACAGAAAAGAGGTCAGGAGCTAAATGAGTCTCCTAGGAGATGGTTGACTTCAGGGTTTAAAAGGCCAAATAGTGAAAAAGTCAAACATAGAGCTAAAGTGAGATTGTGTTTTCAGTGGTGGTTATTTTTTCATTTTAATATTGCAAGTAATAGTCTGTACACTAGTTCCCCCTTAAGCACACTTCTGCTTTCTATGGTTTCGGTTACCTGTAGTATCGTACCATGGGACATTTAGAGAGAGAGAAAGAAAGGCAACATCCGTGTAACTTTCATTACGGTATATTGCCACAAGTATCCTAGTTTATTACTGGTTATTGATGTTAATCTCTTACTGTGCCTAATTTATGAATCACACTTTATTGCAGGTGTGTATATGAAGACATCATAGATAGAGAGTTTGGTGCCGTCTCCCACGCCAGGCATCCGCTAGGAGTTGGAACACATCCCCTGGGGATAAAGGCAGGTGATTGTAACTCCTGCTTTTGGTATTTAAACCAAATCCATAGTTACAACAACCTAAAACTGACAGACTGCACATATTTGTGCGTCTTTGAGAAGATATTTGTTAGTACTTTGTATCCTTCATGGAATCCATATAACACTGAAGTTATATCATTCTACTGTCACTTATCTCAGATACATTATCTGTAAACATAGTTCACACATATACCTGTGGCCCAGAAATTGTGTCTTACTTGTCTCTACATCTCCACTGCCTCTAGTTTGCCCTACAGTTGTTAGAAAGAGAGCATTGCTGCTAAAGGATTAAATAGGTCATGAATGCCTGTTAAAGAACAGAATGAGAATGTGATTTAAATAACTCTTCACATCACCTATGAGACGTCAGTGTTCCAAGATGAAAAGTTGACTTTGAAGTCTTCTGATGCCCACCTCAGCCCTGGAAACCTCACCCTTGCAGTAGTAACCCTCACACAGGTGCTCTGTGTGATTCAGCAGAGCGCTCTCCACAGCTGTGTCCTAGAGGTGGCTTCTGATGCACAGTCTTCACATCATCAAGCAACAGACAAAAAACAAAATCCATCAAAAGGCTGGAGACAAGTCTGATCTATCCAGTTCATTCCTCATCTTGGAGCGCCCCTGACAGTCATCCCTCACAGCTGTGAGCTGCTGGTTTTCCAGCACCTACAACATTACTAAATAAGCTTTCATAATCTGACTGTCAGAACTATCTCAGGGCGAGTATTGTACCTGGTAAGATTGGCATCGTGTGGCCAGGGACGTGGCAATTGATGCATGAGAAACAACCGTCAGGCTTTTCTCGTGTCTTTTTTTTTTTTTTTTTTTTTTTCTTTTCTCTTCCTCTGTATAATCAGGTCTGGGGAAGTATCTGTACCAGAATCAGACCCAGTTATCAGTGCTCTTTACATGGTTGTCTGATCCCCACTAAGGTATTTAAAATCAAAGAAAGGGATGTTGTTGGTGTTTTTTATTTTTAATGAAGAAGACAAAAATAACTTGGGTAATTTGGGGGTGCTATCATCTTACCCATTTTTATAGTTGTTTTTCACAATGTACCCTCAAGGGCAGGCAGAAACTCCTCCATGCTTACACACATAAATTAATATTCACTTTAGTACATTTATAGAAACTTGGTCTTCCATGAGCAGATTAAGGCAATATATGAAAATAAGGCTGCTCCCCATAACATTCCCACAAAGAAGTTAGACCAATGACAACTGTGATTATTTTGTCCCAGGGGCTGGTTTGAGAGCAGGATTCAGGTTCCTGGTTCTACCTTGCTGGAGGCTCTGTGCACGTCCCTGAGGCCTGCTAGGCGTACCCTGCAGGAGAGAGGGGGACACACTCTGACACCTACTGGTCTCCGGTTGTCACCTTCTCCTCACATCTACCTCTCTGCCCTTCCTGCAGCACGGCTCTTTATTGGAATAGGTTTGGTGCTAGGATGGCGCCAGCACAATAACACATACTGCCTCATTTCAGCATGATGAATGAAGAGTTTTAATGAAACTGGCCCAAACTGCTCTGGCAAGCTGCCTTATTTTTGTGTTTTAAATGGGAGTGATCCATCAGCCGCAGGCCGTGTCTCCATCTCTCCCTTCCTCCTGGGCGCCTGGCCCACCCTGAGCTCTCCCCGTCTGCTGCTCCCACCTCTGTCCCCAAGTCCCCTGTGCCTGACCAGTGGGGTGTCACCCCTTCGGACCTGCCCACCTCAGATCACTAATCACAGCTCCTTCCAGGAGTCTCCCAGCTTCATCCCCAGCCGGGGATGCTGCAGGCCTACGTGGGACAATGTCTGCTTGGTATTAATGACACTTGCCGGCTGGTCCTTCATTAGCGCTGCCGATCTCGCCTGAGCGTGGCTGTAAATCATTCTAGGATTCATGACTTTGAAAAAATTGGTGAAGATAAACAAACACTAAAGGGAAAGAAATCCTCCAAAAATAATAAATATGCGCGGAGAGGGGGGCTGACACCTTAATCAAGCGGCTGGGAGCAGTGAGCGGCTCAGCCTCTCGCTCAGGTAGAAACAGAAGGTGTGTTAGACGGTTCTCCCTCCTTGTTATTTGCTTCATCATTAAGAATAAAGAAAAGACAATGGCCCAGACTTATTTTTCTTGCTTGCAGACAGTTATTCAAAACGGGGTGTGTGATGAAAAATGCCAGTGCAATCTGCATCGTGTGTGAGTGATGGTGGTGGGCCGGGGTTTCATTATCCTGGAGTTTCAACTAGAGGAGGAGAAAGAAACAACTTGGAAAGACTGCAAGTTGGTCTCGGAGTAGAATTTCCCTATAAAATCCCATCTTCTGGAATACACTCCAAAGCCATTTCCAACTACCTTTTCACTACTCCTAAACTATCGATGCTATTGTAAGAATACCCGTCTCTCAGGCTGCTATAAGGATTACATGGTGTAGTTCAAATGAAATTATATTTTTTGGACTCTAAAGTTGCTATTCACATATATGTGTATAACCTGGAGTCAGAGATATTTATCTAAATAATAGATAATTATTTTGTTTCAGCAGGTGGGACTGGGTTGCCACCCACTGCATCCTAGCAGCCTGGCATGTGCCACCAGGAATACCTCTAAGGTGGAAACAGTTACCCTCGTCTTTATCACGCTTTACGACTTAAAGTGTGGGGAGAATGAAGGGAGGCTGGATGACGCAGCATAGTCAACAAGTCTCCTGGAAATTCAGACTCCAAATGTGTTGGTGTGGGCTTTGTGGGAGTTAGCCTGGACCATGAAAGATGGAGCAGGTGTCACAGGTGTCAGAAAGAGAACGGCATCCAGGGATGTGGGCTAGACAGTATCAAATCAAATGGGGAAAGGCTTTGGGGAACACTGCAGAGGACAATTACTTGGCTGGGGGGGTCATGACATTATGTCGTACAAGATAAAACTTGCTATGGTGACTTGGTACACTTAGAACCAAGGGACAGGAGTTTTCAAAAAATTCTAAGCAGCACACGTACTCCAGGGGCCATGTCTAGCCTCTCTCTCTCTCTCTCTCTCTCTCTCTCTCTCTCTCTCTCTCTCTCTCTCTCTCTTTCTCCCCTTTCTTTTCTTTCTGTTACCTACTCTAACAGCCATATCTAGGTTATTGGCAACATGGAACGTGGAGAGAGACTCTGAGTTCCTCAGCTGTCTTGCCATTACATTTTGGTTCTGTGCAGTGAAAGCAGTTATTGCCAGGTCTTGGTATGAGGACAGAACCCCTGGCCATACTGCCCAGCACTCAACCTGCCATCAGCCTTCAATCTCCATCTTGAATGCTTTTGAGGACAGATGGCCAGGAGACTATAAGAAGCAATTAGCCCACTCACACCGGTCTCTACCTGGAAAGGTTATGGGCAGGAGAGGACCTAAAAAAATCCTACTTCTCGGAGGGCCTGCTGTGAGAACACCCAGTTACACGTAAAGACTAACGTGCATCCCTTCGGCAAGGACTTTGGCCTAGGCAGGCCCTCTGAGAAGTAGAAATTTTTTAGGAAGAAAAGTTCAGAATTGAGTTCAGAATACTAGTTTGTTAGGGCCATGGTAACCAAGCGACACACACTGAGTGGCTTACACAACAGAAATGTCTGATCTCAGCGTTTTGGAGACTAGAAGTCTAAAATCAAGGTGTTGGGAAGAATGACTCCTCCTCAGGACTCTGCCTTCATGTTTGCATGGAGTTTTCTGTGTGTAGGAATCCGTGTCCAACCTTCCCCTTCTCTGAGGAATCCCACTCATCTTGGTTTTGAGGTCCACCCAGCTCTAGTATAACCTCACCCTAACTACCGTATATACTCGAGTATAAGCCGAGGTTTTTTTGGCACAAAATTTGTGCCGAGTTCCGGTTTTTCAGCACAAATTTTGTGCCGAAAAAACTCGGCTTATACTCGAGTATATAAGGTACTTACATTTGCAGCAACTCTCTTTCTAAATAAGGCCACATTCTGCAGTACTGGGAGTCAGGGCTCCTGCATGTGGATCTTGAGGGGAGGGGCACAGCTCAGCTCAGAGCAACAGGATGGACCTGGGGACTGTGCTCTTTCCAGTTAATCTGTAGATGATACTTTCCCCCCATAAGATGCAATAATTATAGGCTCATTGATTAATTTGATATGTTTTTCAGTAATCATTTACGTTAATATTTAGGGCAGTATAGGGGATCAAGGATATCTCCCAACAAACCCCCTTTCTAGTAATCTCTCCCAGCTGGCTGTGACCAGAGAACCATCCTCACTAAAGGGATGCACCTTAGTCTTTCTGTGTAACTGGGTGTTCATCTTGCCTAGGCAGGCCCTCCGGGAAGTAGGATTTTGTTTAGGAAGAAACAGAAGGAAGGAAGAACAGAGAAAGAAAGTGGACCTTGTATCTTCCTAGGTAGGAACATAATTCCAGGGCACCCTTCCCACTTGGTTCTGATCCCAGAGACTGCAGCAGCATCTCTGAACACATCTCTGTAACATCGAAGACAAGCGCACACGTTCTAAATACTATGGTGATAATTAAAAAGATGACACGGAATTTTCCAAGATATTAACATTGAACACACAGTTTCAAATGTGCTTTGTTTAGAAAAAAAGTATCTTTTTTAATTTTTATTTATTTTTATTAATCATAGCTGTGTACATTAGTGTAATTACGGGGTACAATGTGCTGGTTTTATATACCATTTGAAATATTTTCATCAAACTGATTAACATAGCCTTCACTGCATTTTCTTAGTTATTGTGTTAAGACATTTATACTCTACACTTAGTAAATTTAACATGTACCCTTGTAAAATGCACCCAAAAAAGTATCTGAAAACACCTCTGTCTCTTGATTGTAACCGTTAAATCACGTAGCAAACATTTTTATGCTTTTCCACCAGGGGGTGCTCCCCCCAATAGAAAGAAGCATAAGAAAACTTGAAAATATTCAACTGAGCAACCCCCCAAAAAACATTTGTTTTTGCCAAAATCAAATTTAAAAAAATATTTTTTTTCTTGAGAAACAAGCATATTGACTCATAAAACTAGATTTTGAAAAAACAAAAACAAAAACCCAGCTTCTCTACCATATATGTATATATTTTAAGCTTGCCTATGGGAAGATGAAACTGACAGAGAGCTCTGATAGGTTTGATTATTTAGAAACTGACAAATACAGTCCCAGAGAGTGTTCCCAAACCATTTCTAGCTTAAGAACTTTTAGAACGTTAAATGCAAATGGAGAATCAGAGCCAATTCTCCTGACTCCTGTAAAGCTCTGAAAAACATGTGTTCCTCATGATGAAGATAGCTGAAGCCACTTAGAAGCTGTATAAGAATTACCATGAGCAGGCGAGCATTCTCGGATCTGATGTTGCCTAGGCTCAAGGCAGCGCCAGTGTGATGTGTTATAAATCTGAAAACTGACTCTTGAGAAGTTTTTATGAAAATCACTAATAGCCCTTCTTTTAATTTACCAAGAACTTTGTCCTATGGTAAGAAGCTTTCAAATATTTTATTTTTTTCTTTTACTCATACTTATATTTTATATTATGACATTTATTGTTTTTATACAAATCACTATTACTTATTTATTTTTATTTAATTTTTATATTTTTTTTTTTTGCAGTTTTTGGCCGAGGCTAGGTTTGAACCCGCCACCTCCGGCATATGGGGCTGGCGCCCTACCCCTTTGAGCCACAGGTGCCATCCGTCACTATTTTTTATAATTCTAGCAATCAGATAACATTTTCTGGGCAGAATTGTTGTCATCTTGCCCTCCCTTCATCAAAGGCAATAACAGAGCTCCTTGACCTTAAATGAATTGCATGAAAATTCTGAAAGTTCCAAGGCAAATGTGAGAAAAAGAGACCCTGTCTCTCTTAATCTCATTCAGCTCAACACTTGATCCCCACCTCCTCTCTGGCTGCGTGTGTGTGTGTGTGTGTGTGTGTGTGTATGTATGTATGTATGTATGTATTTTTGCCTACATACAGACACACACACCCCCACACCATTCTCGCCTATAAACTTAGCACTGAGAAAGGAAAAGGAAGAAAGAGAACAAGGATGCTGTTATGCCTACAGTAGCCTTGAGTTTCTTTTGTTCTTTATAGCAAAATATATTAAAAATTCCCCTCACATCTCATAGGCCTGTTACATTTAATGCTACTGCCTATTGATATAAGAAAACTAAAACCATCACTACTTTCACAAAGATGTATTTTACAATTTCTGGAAAATTCACAGCAGCCATAGTGCCACAGTGAATCACTTCAAAGACTGGTACTGATTTCAGTTTGGGGCACATTATTCCAGAAAGCAACTCACTAGCAAGATGGCAATTCTACACAGAATCATTTGTATCATTATGTGGAAAATTATAACCTTAAGAAATATCCCCGAATCTGTTTCTTTATTGAATTCTGCTTTCTAAAATCAAGACAAACAAATAGGTATCTGAGAGAATTAGAGAGGTGAGCGTTGAGGCTTGATTCTATACTGCAAGTGCGTGACACTCTGCTTTTTATAGCTCCTGCTTAAATAAGCTTGAAAATAAAGCCATGGATCGATGGCCCGAAATGTATCATTACTGAGAATGCAACCCTGGGATTAACTTAACCAGCCGTTCTTCCATGCGGTGAGCAAAGCTTGTCCTGGGGATCCAAGACATATGTTGTGGCTCTGCGGGACCCTCCCTGTTGCTTACGCCCTACCCCATGGGTTGCACCACCACACAGCAAAGGGTTTGGCACAGAAAGGCCCAACCTACATTCCTACTATAGGGCAGGGAAGAAGAAAACCTTCACAGGGAGAGAAGAAACAGCAGACACCCCATTACAGTAAGAGGAAAGGTAGGGAGTAATAGTTGTAGGTGGCGTTACACAGTTCACTAATGTTAATATCACCAACAATTTTTGAGGGACTACTTTGTCCCAGGTACACTTAATGTTATTTGTGAACCTCATGTCAACTTTGTATTAGCTCTGTTTTTATAGATGACAACTTCCAGATTCAAACAAGTGAGGCAACTGGTCTTGAAACCATCCTCTAGTATGCAGCTGAATTCTTATTAGGAAAAAAGCGACTCTTTGTCCCCTGGCAGGTATGTGGCACTGTGGTGCACTTTTGTGCTTTCTTGCAAGAACTGCATTTCTTGGAGTAGCTTAATCACTTATTCTTTGTGTGACTCTTGGAAAGTCACTTAAATCCTCTGGTGTTTGATTCCTTACTTGTAAAATGAGTACTATAATATTACCTTGTGCACAGAGTTATGGTAAAGATTGATGATTAAATATGTGCCAGGCACTTTGGAGAGTGCTTAGAACCCACTAAGCACTGTAGAAAGCTTAGCTATTATGGTAACACTCTTGTGGAAATTGAACATCAGTGAAAAGAGCTTTCCGGGAATACTTTAGAATGGGGTAATACAGCTGAATTATAAGCTTCCTGAAATTAGGCATAATCTTTGTGTTTATATGCTCATATGGGGAAAAGCGTGTGAAGGACTTGGGACCATACCATGGAGTCTAAATAAGCAGTTCACTGGATCAAGATACAAAGAAATTGCAGGGATGCAACTCTGTTCTTCCAGAAACTTGGCCAAGTGTGGAGTGAGATTTATTCAACGTTTTATGAGCACGTGGGCTCTTGCCTCAGCTTCTGGTAGGATCTACCTTATAGGCCGACCCTTGTATTCTGACCCCCGGCAGGTGGAGGGGAGAAGAGCGTGGCAGACCTGTGAGGAGTTGTGAGACTAGAGTCTCGGGGTGAGCCAGTAGAGAAGTAAGAAAAAGGAAAAGCAGCAGCAGACTCTCCATTGTTTACAATGGTTTGGGGAAATTTTGCGCAGTTCACGTTGAGAGACAGACGTCTACCCTCTGACTTTTTCATCTTCACTGCCATCCTTGCTCTCTGAACTATGGTTCTTTGTTTACTCAAAAGGCAGCTAGTGTAACCAGCTTTCCTGATGTTTTCTTTTGAAAATAATAAAAGAAAGAAAAACGTGAAAGCCCTTCTCCCAAGGAAATATCCACAAGTGTCCCTTCCCACACTCCTCTCTTCCTTTCTCTCTGATGTTTAAATGGTGGTGCTGGTGCCCGGTGATGTTCGGGGACTGACCCCCTCCTCGACCTGCCCCTCTACCTGACTCAGAAACCGTCCCTTAATCGCTCATCCCCCCTCACAGCAGAGCTCTCTGGTCACCTCTTTCTAAAACCCAGAATTCCATCTCCTCTGGCAGCAGCTGTGGCGTTTGGACACCTCCCGCGTCTGCCCACACGCACGCCCTGTAATATTTCTTGCTATCCCACACACTGGATTCTCTCTGAGGGCTCTAAATCTAGTGAAACAATCTGGTCAGGATCCCAGTCCTCTGTCCTGACAGGTCTATAGCTCCGCAAGTGTGGATAAAAAAATAGAGAGAGATTGCCAGAACCGAAAGGCTGTCTCTGAATCATCTTGTCTAACGGCCTTGATTTTCCGATAAGGAAACAGATGCTCATCCGCTGTCAGTGAATGACCCCAAAGCAGAATCCAGGCTTTCTGAAAACGATACACCATTTTTTCCTTTGTGCTACATGATACGACTCCAGGTTAATACTCTCTGATTTGTTTTGATACCTATGAGGCGCGGGACTGTCTGAAGCATCTCACTTTTATCTCCAAATAACCACTGGTGATATTTATCTTTTCCTCATCACTGTACCTATGGGTGGATGTGAGTGGATATTTATGTGGTATAAGGTAAGAAATTCTAAGAAATTCCCGCTGAATACATGTCCAGTGGCTGATAAATTCTCAGGACCTCCCTCCCCCCAGTTAATCTTTTCAATATATTGTTTACATGCTTGATAAATCACAACTATGTGAAATATCATAGAATTTTGTGTTTTAGTATTTATAAACAAATAACAGAATAAGATATTCATTTTACTAAGGAACTTTAGAAGTGTGAGTAATATTATCTATACCTTTAGATTTGTTGAGAAACTGAAACTATAAATCATGTTCAGGTTCTCATCAGCAAGGAACAGAGAAAGTAAAAACTCCAGGGGAGATACTCCCTTTCCTCTCACTTTGTAGACAGTAATACGGCAATGGATTTGGTACATGATACACTTAGTTAAAATAGAAAAAACAAAGAAACAAACAGCTGTAGTTTCCAGTTGTAGAGTGCACATTTTAGAATACATGGCAAACTGCAAATATGCTATTTAAACTCAGATTCTGTTCCTCCATCCAGACCTACTAAATTATCACTATGGGTGATAAGACCTTGGAACCTGCATTTTAAACAACTGTTGACATTGAAAATTCATAGTCAACAATCTTTGCATACATTCCTTAGAGATTTTGGTCTTTAAAAATGCTAAAAATACCGTAGAAGTTCTTGCCTGACAATCCTTCGAAAGATTTTGTTGGTCGACTGTGAGATATTTTACACTTTTTCATAGCATGTCATCAAAACCCCTGTTTATTTTATACTGACAACACAACTCACTATGGCCTTGCCCCGTTTCACGTGCCAAGAAGGGACATGTTAGAGTAGCTACTGCATTGAACAGCAAAGTTCCAAATGATTAGAATTTATTTTAATAATTATTTTGGAAAACTGAATGAACACTGGTCCAAATGCAACTCTGGGCCTAACAAATATGTAGCTTAATAATCACTAATGTAAGAACTATTCTGCCAGATTACTGAAATTATTAGTGGTAGTTCTCAATTGAGCTTCAATTTTATTTACATGAAGTTTCCTAAAATAAACGCAAAAGGAGAGAGGGAAGGAAGAAAGAAGGGAAGAAAAGAAAGAAGGAAGGAGGGAGAGGAAGGGGAAGAAGGAAGGAAGGGAGGGAAAAAGGAAGGAAGGAAGGAAGGAAGGAAGGAATAATTTAGGATAGTTTTTAAATGCTAAAAGCTCTTTTTCACTTCACATAGTAACTACATCAATCAATAAGCCTCGATCAGTCTTAGTAGCTCTTTTTAAAAATCTTTGGTTCCTTTACTTGTTCAAAAACCACGAGAATCCCATGGGAATTGGTTGAAAAAATTCACAATGCAGTCTGAACAGAGCAGCAAACATGCTGTTTCTGTGAGAGGGTGCTGAAATAGAAAGGAAAGGGCTGTTTCTAGAGATCGGATTGCTAGAGAGCTAATCAGACGTTGCATGGGTAGTGACAATGGGCAATTTATTGTGATGCTTCTCAGCTCCTGGGAACAGCAGGGTATGACAAGAACAGTTTGCTTCAGACATTATAGTTTCCTTTTGGATTTTTAAAATAATATTTATTTCTGCAGAAAGGGGCAGAAAACCTCCAATAATTTGGAATATTGACCAGGGCAGGCATAACCACTAATTGGAGATCCTCCACTGGATTCATCATCAGAGAATGCTGAGGAGTCACTTCACAACTGCTCTGGGATGCTGTTGGCCCAACAAAGTCAGCATGCCAGGGGAATACCGTGGAGGAAAACGCCTTTATTTTCTCTGTAAGGCAGGAAAGGGCGGGGAATACAATGAGTAAATACAGGATTCAGCCACTGTGGGACTGCTTTACTCTCTTTGTTGTTGCTTTATATTTAAGGAAATCAGATTCTAAACCATTAGCTGTCTTCCAAATTAAAGCCATCTCATTAATTGGGCTAATTAGGAGTTCATTACAACCTACAGAATAGAGGGCGTTCCACTTGGGTTCAGTGAAACATTATCAGCAGAAGCCCCAGCAGAGAGGATGCCACAAAGCACTTTCCTTCCTTTTGGAAGAGTTTTATTCATTATGTGATACCGCCTCTTCCAGGAAGGTTTCCTAGAACATTTTTATTCCAGCCCAGATGCCTTTTTTGTCCTGTGACTCTTCAGTGCCAATTCCATTTATGGATATATTCCTTTGTGCTAATCACTGATTAGCTTTGGTATTGCCCTAAAAACCATGAAGAACAACAGTGAAATTAACACCCTAAGAAATCCACTGTATTTTCCTCCAGCAACTGCGTGAAATCATACGCCTTTCTATTTGTGTATAACTTTACATAATATGTACCAGGCACAGCACTAGGCACCAGAAAGCAAACCAGATGGGTGTGATGTCTGCCCTCTAGGCCTGACTGTCCCCCTGGGGAGACAGACAAGGAACATACGGCCACAGAAAATACTCATCACAACTGTGAAAAGTGCTGCAAGGCAAGTCCTGTCAAAGTTTGTAAGTGAGGATTCCAGTAGATAAACAAACAGAGCAAACCAGCATCCAATATGGAAACACCCTGATTCACCAACAGGCCAAATAGAATTTAAGAAATCAGATAAAATAAAATTTTTTACCTATTAAAGGAGAATTAGATATTCTTGAGACTTGTCTAGTATGCGTTCCTGGAGGCATTGCCAATTCGTACAACCCCTTTGGCAAACAATTTGGAAATACAGGGTGTCCATAAAGTTTGTGTGCAATTTAAAACAGATTGCACAAAACTTTATGGACGTACTGTATATTAAAAAAAAAAAAAATAGCATAAACATGTGTACAGTATCTGACAACTTCTTTCTGGGATTCTTTTCCAAAAAGTAGCTGTCAATATGGGAGAGAAGATATAGACATAAAAATATCTACTGATTTTATATTGATCGGAAATTAGAAATTCTCTTTAAGTCAAGAGCACAAGGCACTAGGTTCAAGCAGTTCTATTTCAAATCCCAGATCTGTTGAGATCTGTTGTTTAAAACAGTTTCCTTGTCTATAAAATGAAGCTAATACACTTAACTCAAAGGATCTGATAAACTAAGATTTATAATGTGCTTATGAAAGAAGTGATATATTTAGAAAATCAATTTATAGAGGATGTTCTCTTCCCCCCACCCTGCCCCAGCCTCCAAATACTTAATTTTATTTTTATCCTAGAACAGAGAAGTTAGGGACCAATAATTTCTAAAGCTTGCATGGCTAGACAGAGCGAGGTGCTTTCATTCCTGTTTTTGGTTATTTTATTTCAGGTGAAGAAAGTATCCCTTCTATTTATATCAGCTTGACTTGTACACTACCCTGAATACAAATGAAAAATACCATTCCCGATAAACACCTCCCTTAGACCTTTCCACAAAAAGAGAAAACAAGGCCTAAACTGATGTTTGGGTGAGAATCAGCTGAAACCTAAAATCTTTAGAAGGTATTTTATTTTGTTTGTACCCTTTTGATTAGCTGTTAGGGAAGAACAAATTTCTGTAGGAGAATTTAACACTTACAGGGTTTGACCTCTCCATGCCTTTTTTGGCTGCATCCTTCCTACCAATGTTTGGTATTCAGGACTGTACATTAGGATGACTCGGAGAAATTTGATGTCAATGCCTTTAACCTGAACCTCACCCCACCACTCCAGATTTCATTGGTCTAGAGTACGGTCTGGACATCAGATTATCTTTTAAAGCAAGGAAAAACAATTTTTTTTTTCTTATTAACCATAGAAAATACCGGGTACCTTTATTTTTTGCTTTTGTTCCTAGCCAAGAGAGTAAAAGACAGACAGTAATTACTCCATTTCTGCTCACCCAGGCAATCTAGACTGAGAAGATTCATGACAGACCTTTTTTCCCCCTTTTTGAAGTATCATGCATCATTTTTCTTTTCCCTTCTCAATGAGATAAATTCTACAATCCATGACACACTTTTCTCCATTCTTGTCAGATACTTTAACCTGCAACATTTTCTTTTGTTCTTCTGTCTTCATAAGCTTTCCAGCATTAGTTCATCATCTTCTGGAAGGAAGTGAAAATGTTTAGAATTCTAATTCCTTCCTAGGTATGGGAAGTTGTCAAGAACAGATGCAAACCATTTCTAAGAAATTATGACAGTTTATCTGCAGGTTTTCTTGCATGTTTGTAGATAAAAGATATTTGATGTCGCTAATATTTTAAGGCACGCTTTTTCTAAAATTTAGCATACTGATTGAAAAGGCCAGTTTTATCATACTGGCTTTAGAATATACTAAGCTGCTTTGTACCAAACAGATTTTAAAGTCTTGGGGCCGCAATGCACTAAAAAGTCATCTTCTCTTTATCACCGGAGAGCAGGAAAAATCCCCTCCCCCCAGCCCCCCACTCCATTGAGAAAAGTCATTCAGTCAACAATTATTTACTGTGTGTGTTACAATACAACAGGCTCTATTCCAGACACTGGTGTATGTTGGAAGACAAGACTGAGAAAGTACTTGCCTTTTCTGATCAATCATGTCTTTAGGTTAAATTCCTAGAAATAGATTACATATATAGAATTGACTATAGGTCAGGGTTGGTGGCTCACGCCTATAATCCTAGCACTCTGGGAGGCCAAGGCAGATGAATCCCTTGAGCTCAGGAGTTCATGACCAGCCTAAGCAAAATCAAGACCCTATCTCTATTAAAAATAGAAAAATTAGCCAAGTGTTGTGGCAGACACCTATAGTCCCAGCTACTTGGGAGCCTGGTGCAGGAGGATTGCTTGAGCTCAGGAGTTTGAGGTTGCTATGGGCTAGGCTGACTCCTCTGCACTCTGTGCCAACAGAATGAGCCCCTGTCTTAAACAAAGAATTGACTATAAACAAGTATAAAAGCAATTTCCAGTAGATGATTAGATATATTAGATATCAAGAAGCTATAATAAAATGTTTATTATAGTAATTAGGCCCTAGATATTAGGTGTTCATTGCATGGTTCTTGCAACTTTTATGAATATTTGAAAATGTTTGTAATAAAATGTGGAAAAAATAATATTTTTAAGGAATGAAAATTATCTAAATATGCATTAATATTTAAACTAAACAAAATGTAAAGGCAAATTTCAGCCTGGGAAAAACGTATTTAACCAATACAGCAGGGGTTTACTCTCAAAATATACAGACCATAAATCACTAGAAAATACTGGCTCCCCATTATAAAAAGGGGGCAAAGATAACATACAGGAAAACTAAAGAATGGCAAAGGAACAGACGTAATGAAAACATGAAAATTAAAGCAAAGTTTCTATAGGTTTTATTAAACAAAAAAAAAAAAAAAGAAAGAAAGAAAAAACCTTATTAATGCTTTGGTATCAGATACAATAAAGATTCCTTCTTGGGTAGGAGGGAGAATAATGGGAGTTCAAATTAGTAAGATTTCTAGAATGTAATTGAGAATTATATATCATGAGCTTTTATTTATTATTTTCTTTTTTGAAACAGAGTCTCATTATTTTCACCTTTGGTAGAGTGCTATGGTGTCACAGTTTATAGCAACTTCAACTCTTGGGCTTAAGTAATTCTCTTGCCTGAGTCCCAAGTAGCTAAGACTTACAAGGCGCCTGCCACAACACCCGGCTATTTTTTGTTGTAGTTGCCATTGTTGTTTAGTAGGCCTGGGACGGGTTCAAAACCACCAGACCTGGTGTATGTGGTCAACACCATAACCACTGAGCGACTGGCACGGAGCCATATTATGAGCTTTAAAAATCTTCTTCCCTTTGACCTATTAACTCCACATCAAGAAATGACTTCTCACAAAGTAAAGATGCAATAAAAGATTGAAGTATAAGAGCATTTTAAGATGCCTTATAATGGCAAAACAGGAGAAAACTGTCCAATAATACAATATTTAAACAAATAATATAAAAGTTAAAGTAAGAAAATTAAGTATTTTAATATTATTAACCATAATTTGTCAAAGGGTATTTGAACAAATGTAGAAATGCACGTGACAGAACATCAGAGGAAAAGCACTATATAAAATCATACCAATTATAAAAAAGAAGAAAATACATTTCTAGGAAAAAAATGGAAATATGCATTTAAAAACAGCGATAGCCATTTTCCTTGTATGATTTGTAATTTCACTTTTATACTTTTCTGCTCTATGAACATTCTCTGTGATCATTTTTGGCAAAGCATAAATAGTGAACTCAGGAAAGATTTTAAAATATTCAGCCTATTTACTTATTAAATGATTACTGTCGATGCAATACCTTATTTAAGGAGTATTTAAGAATGCTACTGTTCTACATTTTGTTCAAGCCAGGAGATTAGAGAGAGAGGTTAAAAAGTCCTCTATTGCTGCCATGATACAGTGTGGAAATTCCGGATGTGTGACGCAGATCAGGGGATCTTGTGAAGAAGCGAAGTCTTCTCTGCTAGAGAGAGAGGCACCATGGCTAGAGGGGAGTGCTCACGGCCAACCCCACGCACCTTTCACAGTTTCCCACATTTTTCTGGAATTTTAGAGGCATGAATAAATAATGTATTACTATTTATTACACTTCACTCTGCTGCATAATATTAGCTTGCAAGTTAGTTATCATGGTCCTCACTTTTTTTCTTTTTTTAGAGGACACTGAATCTCCCAGGGAATAAGTCCCCTTTCCTGCCCACCAGTTTATAAACATCAAAGTTAGGATTGGCACCTACGGATTTTATCTGCAAGACTATTAACACAATCAGGCTAAAATAATTTAGAAAATGAATTCATTATTTTTTGGTTTACATTTCTGAACCTATGAATGTTTTAACACGACGGTGATTACAATTAAAGCAAAATGTTTACAAAGTAATTGTATTTCATTATTTTGTAAGATGTGCTTGTATCCATTTAGGAAATCACTGCTAATAGTTGAAGAAAAGTTTTACTGCATCACCTACTGGTTAGTTGATCTAATAAGCCAGGGTGGGGATGGAAAAAGCTTATTATTTTTTTATTGAGCAATAATAATAATAATAATGCAAAAAAGTAACATTCACATTATCAAATAAGAGTATGTCTATTATAGAATGCTTTGACTCTGAGGTTCAGTATGAAGTCATTAGTTAACTTCTTCTTATTATTTTTTCCCAAAGTCTCAAAAAATAGACAACTAATATTTATAAATAAAAATAAAAGATAATTTGAAAAAACAGATCATGCCAAATCTTATAGACAATAGCAAAAGAAGAAATACTTTTCAAAATCATTCTACTTCATCTGGATATACCTGATATTAAAATTGGAAAAATATAGATTATTATAAAGGGGAAATTATAAACATATTTCACTTATAAATGAGGATGCAGTATCCTAAACAACATATTAACAAGTTGAATTAAAAATTAATGTTTAAGTAATATACTTTGGTCAAAATTAAATCTAAATTATGTGAGAATTATTCACTATTTTCTTTTCTTTTTTTTTTCTTTTCCTTTCCATCACCCCCTCCTTCCTTCTCTGTCTGCTCTCCCCTTCCCCCATGCCCCACGTTAATTGTCATTAATTGTCCTCATATCAAAATATCAAAGTTGAATACATAGGATTCATACTTCTCCATTCCTGTGACGCTTCACTAAGAATAATGTGTTCCACCTCATTATAATATGTTCCACCTCATTTTAAAAATAAGAAAAAGCTTATTTAAAGAAAGAAAAAGTATTTCCAGGCTGCTTTGGGGATTCTCTTTCAAAAGATCTGACAATAGTGTATGATGCCCCATGATCATATCAATGTACGCAGCTATGATTTAATAAAAAATAAAAATAAAAAAAAAAGATCTGACAGAACTCTGGAAGTTATAATTCTTACAAGTACCTCAAATTATTCTTATGCTTGGACTGCTGAAGGGAAATATGTTTGTAGGCCAATTGACCTCTAATGGCAGGGTATAGACGTGTCTCCCGGTAGCTTTAAAATAAAGGCTGTGTTTCAGCAAGTCTAGGGTGTGGGCTACGGGTGCTTAGTAGACATTCTCTTTAGGTAATTCCAATGCAGCTGGTCCACAGACTGCTCTTTAAGAAGACTGTTATATTTTAATTTTTATAAGGTATTTTTATAGGTGGCATGGGGGGAAATATAAAAGTATAAGATGCATCTATTGTGCCCAAAGAGATACAGAGGAGAGGAAACAAATATTGAATAGCAATAACATTTACAAAACTAAAAGAAAAAAAAAAAGGTAGACATGGAATTCACCAAGGAAGAACCTGAATAGCTGGAGAATAATCCCACGGAGAGCCGGACCCTGAGTCTGGTTAATGAGCTGTGTGCATAGTTAATCGGGGAGAAAGAAGACTTTCAGATTGTGGGGAGCAGGAAGAGGAACACAGGTAGAAAAGGGCAAAGCATTAGAATGAGGTGGAAAAGGAAAATTATATTTGGAAAGGAAACACAGTCCCTTCCCTGTAGCATCGCCGCTGAGCTTCTGAGCTTGAAGCCTTGGAAGGACAAACCGTGGGGAGCTCCTGGCAGGACGTAACGGATGCTGCTCTCCTGTGACATATTGCAGTGTATACAATGACCTTTCAAAGATTTAAAGACCTTTTCAATTAGAGTTGACATATCCTAGATAGACTGGTTTTTAAGTATTTATCTATCCCAATCCAGCTAATGGATTGTAATTTTGCCTTCCCAATTGCTCCCTTCAGCATCAGGAGCTCTAGCACCTATGAAGAGAAAAAAAAGGAGAAACTCAAGTTTGGAAATTTTTTGGAGTAGTGATTAAAATGCAAATTTTAGGGCCTCATTCCAGATCTGCATATTTTTTTGGAAATCTCAGTTACAGTTAATGTCCCTAGATGGATCTTAGGTGCCCTAAGGTCGAGCACAAAGGCTAAGTGGTAAAACCTAAATTCCTCCCCAGCTACACACGCATTCACATAGGCATGCAAACAGAAACCTGCAGGCAACCTTAAATCAGTTCTTGGGTTACTCTAGAGAGAACCTCCCCATAGATCTTCTCAGGTCATTATGATACTTCTTTGCTTCAGATTCTTGTAGGATATTTTGATCTCAGAGAAAGTGTCTAAGCCTGTTTGTTTTGGATTTTTGTTTTGTTTTGTTTTCGCTTTCTCTTTTTTTTTTTTTCTCAACTCATTTGCTAAACTCTTCTTAAGGCCATAACTCTGAAAGAGCATTTACCAGACTGGACCAGTGGTCATTTTACTCTCCAGTGATAACCAGTGTTCCTATTTATGAAGGATAATGAGGCATTATCCTGACCTGTGCTGAAAGGCTAAAGGAACTGGTTATCTTTATGATGTTCACTGTGTATAATGGCCTTGCTCATATAAGCAGGTACAGATAATTAGCCATGACTGTATTAATCAATCTTTCAGAGAGGTATAAACTCGAGCATGTGCCACTGTAGATTTAAAAAGATGCATGTTGATTTTAGCTGAATGGGTCAAAGAAGTAAATGTGAAGAAAAAAACATTTGAGAGCAAAAATAAGTGCCTACACCAAGAAATCCATTTTTTTTTTTAATTAAATCATAGCTGTGTACAATAAAGCAATCATGAGGTACAATGTGCTGGTTCCATATACAGTCTGAAATATTTTCACCGAACTGGTTAACATAGCCTTCATGGCATTTTCTTAATTATTGTGTTCAAACCCTTATACTCTTCACTTAGTAAACTTCATCTGCACCTTCCGAGAGGCACCCAAACCCTGTCTTCTGTGTCTTTGTGTGTGACTTTAGACATCTTTTGACTTCACTCTAAGATTTATCTAGAGATCAATCATTATTCCCTGTCTTATTGAGAGGTCTTGTTGATTAATGAAAATGCAGTAGAATTTGTTAGAAATGTATTTAACATAAATATAAAAAAACAGCTAAATGACAAGAGCAACATAAATATCACTTGAGCACTAAGAAAAGTGAATCCTTGAGTGAAGGGAGAAGAAGATTTGCTGGCCTAAGTTTTTACCTTTATAATTTCCACTTGTAGACAGCTGCCATCAGGACCTGCATCTCTAATTCAAATGTTCTGGGAGATTACAAGTATAAATCTCTGCCACAACGAGCAGGAGGGAGGACAGGAGGTCTGCATAACATTCCATTTGGGAAGATAGATGGGTTCAGATTAGAACTGGAATGCTCAAGCAGTCTAAATCAACACAAGCTTGTGCTTACTTTGGAGTCCTAATCAGGTAAGTGGTAGGTGATGACCACAGGGAAGGAAAAGGAAAGTTCTTCAGAGAATAACATATATAAATTTTAAATTTCCAGAAAAAGAGTATGAAACATTGATTGAAATTTGTCCCTTACCGGTATAGCATAAAATATTACTTGTCCAGTAGTCAAGACAACATATGTGAAAATGTTAGGGCCTAAAATTCCCATAAAAGTGTTAATGACTTGCAAAGATGCCATTTGTTGTTCAACCCTGCACTAAAAGTAAGTAAATAAATAAATAAAAACCTTAAAGTAACTGGGCCTCATCCCAGTATAAGACCTACTACATGTTCATAATGAAGCCTACAGGGCCTGTGGGGCTTTTAGGCAATGCAGATACAATGGCTTGAAATGCTTGTTTTGGAACCACCATTTTTGTGTTTATTTGCCCAGCACAGATGTTATGGCTCTTTGAGAACCAAATGGTTTGTGTAGGTGGCCATGTTTTCATGGTTGAAACAGCTCATGCAGAGCGATTATTCCTTTTCACTGATGTTCTCATCCTAGGAATGATGATAGATTAGAGAGAATGTAGTTGAATTCAGCATATTTTGAGGAACTGTAATGTATAAGTAAGAGACATAAAAAAAAAAAAAGACCCTTGTTTTATTTTAAGTGAGAAAACAGGATTGTGCTTTGGGTTGAATAGTTAGAAAAGAATGTTCTCTGCAGAAAAATTGTATCCTTGACCCTAAGAGCCATGCCATGCCATGATTGAACGTGCCCCGATGCGCTTTCTCAAGCCAGTCTGACAGACATGGCCAGGCGTGGAATTGCCCTAGATCACACCTGTTTACAGTTTATACACACTGACACTAAGATAAAGCCTTGGCCCTCGAACTGGAGGCAATGGTAGACATTGAGAACATGTTTATGTGATGCCTGACTTAATGAGAGTTCCAGCCACTTTTCAATCTTACAGAGACCCTTCAGTATCTTGAAAGATGATGAAGAAAAAACAGGGGATATTTGGGGGCATTTAGAATCTACTTAGTAAATCTTGGTTGGGCTAAAGCAAGAGTTAACAAGGACAAAGTACATTTTCCATATGGCATCAAAACATGCTTGATGAATTAATGTGTGTTCAAAGTAACAGTAACATAGGTAAACCACGCACTTGCCAAAGTGACACTATTTAAATTAATAAAGGTATCTTTGGAGTGGGATTTGCTGCAAGTTAACCATTGCATATATTGTTCTTTTTATTTATTTAAAAAGCGTTAATTCATTGCCTCCACAAAATACTTAGCAGCTTGACTCCACATCCAGATGAAATTAGCTCCTGGAAATGGAGGGTGGAGTTAGCATGAAAGCTCTCTGGGGTGAAGGTGGGATGGTTTTAGTTATTTCCCGAACCTTCTGAAGAAGGTTGCTGCTTCATTGATGGATTATCTTTCCCACGTTGGTGTAGGAGCTAGGTATCAGATTGTTTTAGTGCTTTCTCCTGAACAATGATTGAAGAAATTCCTTATGTAAGAAAGAGAACAAAATGTAAAGACTTCCTTCTGCATGAATCAGTAGCTAAAAGGAATGGGTTGGAAGATTTTTTGTTTGTTTCTTTACTGTGTTTTGTTTTTTTTGAGAAAGAGTCTCATTCTGTGCCCTGGTGTGGTGGTGTCATAGCTCACAGCAACCTCAAACTCTTGGACTCAGGAGATCCTCTTAACTCAGACTCTCAAGTAGTTTGGACTATAGGCATCCAGCTTAATGCCTGGCTAGTTTTTCTATTTTTTAGTAAAGTCGGGGTGTCGCCCTTTCTCAGGCTGGTCTCCAACTCCTGAGCTCAAGCAATCCACCTACCTCAGTCTCCCAAAGTACTAGGATTACAGGCGTGAGCCAACATGCCTGGCTATGTTGGAAGTTTTAAATATCGGTATCTCCTATACCTTGCCTCCCCTTTCTTCTTAGTAATTTGTATCCCTCATCTGTTTCTAAGCACATCTTTCCTCTGAAGGCTTTAATGAGAACCACCATTTTTCTTACTCTTCTATGTGAGAATAGTTTACTTTTCATTCTTTATCTTTATAATTTAAATACATTTTTCTATTCTCAACTCATTGTTTACCGTATTGTCTAATTTTTTAAAAAACTCCTGCAAAGCACCCATTATTTTTCATTTAAGAAGTGACCTTTAGGCATTTCTTAATCTAACCAGTTTCAACATGCTCATCTTAGGAGAAAGAGGGAGATGCTCTAGGCCAAGAACTGAGTTCAGGCTGCCTTGTTCAAAGTGCTTTCCTTAGAAAAGGTAAATCAAGACAGAGCTGCACTAAGAAATCATAGGTATATAGAGGAAGATACTTTTTCCAGCAATCAATCCCAAGTTTGAAGTGCTTTTCTCCATTAAACTCCTTTAAGAATTTATATCTCTGAAGCATCTAGGGGAAGGAGGTTTTCAGGAAGCATTCTAGGTAGGGGTCCAGCATATTGTCATGATGAGAGCTAAAGGGGTATGTGGTTTAAAATAAGAATAAAGAAGGTAGTGACAGACTGTAAAGTTCCTTTCAGGCCCCTTCCAGAGTTTCCACTCTACCGTAAGAGTAATGAGAAGCCATTGTACGTATGTATGTATGTATGTATGTATGTATGTATGGTCATGGTAGGGAAAAAGAGTCATCATTTGATTTGGGTTAAAAATATCTTTCTGATTTAGCATGTGAAATGAATTAGATGCAGCCTAGCAGATAAAAGGAGACCAAAGAGAAGACTATTGTAGACAAGAGATGACAGTAGCCTGGACTATAATAATGGGCAGGTCATAGGAGGGAAGGTGCCAAATTCTGGGACTGCCTGTGGTTTGGTGCTGAATGGGATGAGGAGAAGGCAGAAAGAAAGTATCAGGGATGCTTCTCAGGTCTCAAACACCTGCAGTCAGCCGAGGTACTGCTCTAACAGAGTTCTAGAAAGAGTCAAAATACATTCAAGAGCCTGATCTTTTACTACTTTGTTGTATTGATATAATAAGGATTAGCATGCTCTCTCTCTGTGCCAGTATTTGTAAATAGATAGGACCCTCGCCATCCAAGAGCTCACAGTTCCACAGAGCATCGTCTTCGAAGCAGTCACCCCTATGTGCCAGGAAGGGGGCCAGCATTCTATTTTACCTGACCAAGATAGCTGTTTCTTCTGTTGGTGGCACACTTTATTTTCAGAGCAAGCCCAGTATCAGTTATGCTTTTTACCAGAAAAACTAAACATGGTCTGATTTTGTAGAAAACTCAGCTACCATTATTGTCTTGAGAAAAGTGCCCAATTTTTGTGGTTTATTTCACAGAAAGGCCTAGCTGGATATAAGAAATGATTATAGAGGTATAATGTGCCTATTATCACCTTCCAGGCCCAAGCAATATCAAGACACCCCCAAATTTCTTTATCACTGTACCTGATAAGGAAAGAAATTCCTATTTAGCTCTGAAAATGCAGGTGTTCCTGGCCTGATGTTGATTATTTCCAGAGACATACATAACTGTATTTACAAGAGGTTTTCATGCTTTGCTGTTCCTTGCCAGTAATTTGTGCAGACAACTAAAGATACACAGGCGTTTTTGCTGCACAATTTCTCCTGAATAAGACTATCTATTCCTGATATCCCACATGAAGTTACTATAGTAAGTACAAACTAACCACAGACTACCAGTAACAGCAAACCAAGTTGTCAAAACTATAGTGAATTTTATCTTTCCTTCAGAATTACAAGTGCCTTTCATAAGAAAAAAGATATTTTTATTTACAAACCTGGATATGCTTGGTGAGTTTTTAAGACAGTGATGTGTCTCACAAAAACACAGCTGGGATATACTGAAATAAATGTCACAAGGCATTATTTTATTGCTGTTTTAGCATAGACTCATGTTTTTTTATTTTTCAAAACAAACCTTCCTTTTGTAAACAGAAAATGCTGTGATTCCAGATATTAGTTAGATTCAATTCAACATTATTTATGATGTTCAGGGAAGAAGATTTAGGAGAGGGAGCCTCAAAAGGAATTAAGTCTTTGTTTAGAAGGAACTATAGTTTAAATGAGAATCACTTAAGAAACAAGTAAATATTAAGATCAAACTACTTGTATAGTCTGTAAATTAAATATTCTCAGAAGTAAGGATAACGAAAATGACTCAAATTCTGGAGAAGTAAGGTTTAGTTATATGTGCACTCAGGGTATTTTGGTGATCTTTTAACATTTATTTATTTATTTATTTATTTATTTATTTATTATTAAATCATAGCTGTGTACATTAATGCGATCATGGGGCACCATACACTGGTTTCATAGACCATTTGACACATTTTCATCACACTGGTTAACATAGCCTTCCTGGCATTTTCTTAGTTATTGTGTTAAGACATTTATATTCTACATTTACTAAGTTTCACATGTACCCTTGTAAGATGCACTGTAGGTGTAATCCCACCAATCACCTTCCCTCCGCCGATCCTCCCCCTTCCCTTCCCCTCCTTCTTCCCCTTCCCCATATTCTTAGGTTATAACTGAGTTATAGCTTTCATTGAAAGCCATAAATTAGTTTCATAGTAGGGCTGAGTACATTGGACACTTTTTCTTCCATTCTTGAGAAACTTTACTAAGAAGAATATGTTCCAGCTCCATCCATGTAAACATGAAAGAGGTAAAGTCTCCATCATTTTTTAAGTCTGCATAATATTCCATGGTGTACATATACCACAATTTATTATTCCATTCGTGGATCGATGGGCATCTGGGCTTTTTCCATGACTTAGCAATTATGAATTGGGCTACAATGAACATTCTAGTACAAATAATCTTTGTTATAATGTGATTTTTGGTCTTCTGGGTATATACCTAGTAGAGGAATTATAGGATTGAATGGCAGGTCTATTTTAGATCTCTAAGTGTCTTTCCTAACATCTTGTAAGCACCTTCCTAGTACTTATCACCAGTTGTAATCATATATAAGAAATTATATTTATACGCTTGCATTTATTCATATGCATGATTCATCTCTCTGCCTTCTCCACTAGGCGTGATGCTCTATGAGGACACCATGTTTTGATGATCACTTTCTTTTTTGAGACAGAGTCTCACTTTGTCACCCTTGGTAGAGTGCCTGGTGTCATAACTCACAGCAACCTCAAACTCTCAGGCTCAAGTGATCCTCTTGCCTCCACCTCCCAAGCATCTGAGACTACAAAGTGCCCGCCTAACACTTGGCTGGGTGCAGTGGCTCACACCTATAAATCCTAGCAATCTGGAAAGGGCCCTTTACTGGAGTTAGGACACTAAGAGCGCTCTTGCTCAGGCTGGTCTCTAACTCCTGAGCTCAGACCATTTACCCACCTTGGCTTCCCAGAGTGCTAAGAATCATTAGGCGAGCTAGGTAATAAAATTTATATTCCCTTTTTTTTTTTTTTGACCCAGTTTCACTACGTCCCCTCGGTAGAGTTGTCATTGTTGTTTAGCAGGTCCAGTCTGGGTTCGAAACTGCCAGCCCCGGTGTATGTGGTTGGTGCCCTAACCACTGAGCAACAGGCATCGAATCAAGGTAATAGAATTTAATGTAAATTAATTTTTTAAATTTTATGAGATTAAGTGTTACATCTTAAATAACACTTAAGTGTTATATGGATAAGTCTATATGAAATTATACACATAAATATATGAGAAACTGGTAATACTATATATAGTGTAGTAAAAAGGAATACTGGCCTGAGAAGATAGTGACTCTGTCACTAGTTAGTTGGTGACCTAAGAATTGTCAGTTCCTTACTGTCAAACTCCATCAATAAATGCTTCTCAACATACCTAAGTATTGCATTGCCCCCTACTGTTGGAGATTTTAGTTATAAGTGCTAGCAAATGTGACTTGTTTTTATTTTCTATTAATAGAATAGTCACACCTGAAAACTTACATGTTGAAATACAACTAATTTCATTATATATTACTTTCTTTGCATTTTATATTTTGATTTAAAACACAATCATATAGGTAGGATAGGTTATATTATCTATGAATTTCATTTTAGGTTAATAAAGGGGATTATGAAAATATTTATTGAAAGAAGAGTGATGCGTAAGATAAGTTTGTCACTGGATTTGGTGATGCTTATGATCCCTTCAGGTTTTTACTATGATGGTTCTAATCTTCAATAATGGAAACAATTCTTTTTATTTTGTTCTTTTTGTATGTTGAGGTATAATCCTGCCACTGCACTGCAGCCTGGGCAACAGAGTGAGATCCTGTCTCTAAAAATAAGAAAATAAATACATAAATAAAGGAAAGAAATGAGGGAGTCTCATTATGAGATGAAGTTTGTAGCTTCAAAACTGCAATTGTGGCTGGGCACAGTGGCTCATGCCTGTATATCCTAGCAGTCTGGGAAGGAGGTCCATGTGGTAGATCCCTTGAGCTCTGGAGTTCAAGACCAGCAAGAGCAAGATTCCCTCTGTACTAAAAATAAGACAAAAACTAGCTGGGCGTTATGGCGGGTCCAAGAGGATTGCTCAAGTCCAAGGGTTTCAGGTTGTTGTCAGCTATGATGACGACACCGCAGTCTAGCCAGAGGGACAGAGTGAAACTCTGTCTCAAAAAAAAAAAAAAAAAGAAAAGAAAAGAAAAAAAATCAAGTAAGTAAATAAAATTTCTATCTCCCTACTCTCCTGTTTTAAATGTTCTTATCAGTTAAAATGACATTCTATGCATTTTAACCACATTATTTTTAAAGTTGACAGCCTCTTTTCTCTTCTCCCTCACCCTAACACACCCGCAGGAATGGGGACAGGGAATTTTGTCTGTTTTTGCTTACCATTGTGTTATTCCCAATGCATAGAATAGTGCCAGGCACACAGGAGGATCTCAGTGAGTATTTGTTGTAAGAATGGGTGAATACACGCAATAAGCAAAAATGACAACCTCGAGCGTCACTTCCATCAGAGTTCTAAGAGGCAAAAGGGAGGGACCAGTGAATTGACTGATTTTTGTGATTGAGGATTCCTCGGTGCTAGCAGGGACTGCGATAGCATTCTTTGGGATGTGTGCGGAGTTTGTGAAGTTGACGTACACAGGGCTGTACAAGGAAGACACTGAACTAACCATAATTTGCACGAAGTCCGCATGTTCTCAAACACACCAACAGAAACACGTTATTGTAAGCGCACGGGTTTTCCGTTTTCTTGGGCAAGGTGCACAAGACAAGTTAATCTCACTGGAGATTTTCGGTGAAGATGGGATCAAGGGTGTCAGCTCCAAAATGCAAAGATAGAAAAACGAGTTAACGCCCACTCTTAGCAAAACTCCGCCAGTCTGTACTAAATTCTTCTAGATCAAATCCCGCGCTCTTCCCACCCCAACCTGCCTCCACCTCCACCCCGCCCCCTTAGATATCCCTGGTGGGCGTGGCAGGGAAGAGACGTTCTCTACTCCTCCCAAATTGATTAAGCTTGCCCGGAGTTTTGGCATCCCTCATTTCAGCAAATACCGAGGAAACGAAACCGCTAATCAAAACTGCCGACCATATGACATTGGAACAGCACACGCGGGCAAAGAAGGAAGCAAAACACGAAGAAAGGAAGCGGTGCAGCAGCCACGTGAGACTAGCTATCCCATCCACCTTCTGCAAGAGGACTTCAACTCCCGGCTTGCCCCTGGGCGGCCACTCTCAGAGGACTACAACTCCCAGGGTGCTGAGGGAGCGGCCGCCGCAACCTCCCACTCAGCCGCCCGCCGCTCCTCCCGCCCCTTCTTCGCCCCTCCCAGCCGGATCGGCGTGCGCCTGCGCACGGGAGGCTGGCGGAGTCTTACCCTAATGTAAGATGGTGGCCCGTCTGGCTGTGGAACCCACCGAAAGCTGAGAGTCCCTCTCTCAGCCGTAAAGGTCGGACTCGCTGAAGCAATCAGGCCCGGTTCTGAAGAGTTTTTTCCCCGACACCCGTTCAGTGATCTCTTGTGAGGACGCGGCAGCGCGTGGAGTCGGCTAAGGGAAAAGCGAGGCAAGGCAGGCGGGTGAGTCTGTGCGGGGCTGGGCTTAGGGGAAACCCGGGGCTGACCGGCTACGAGAGAGCGGAGGCTTCGCTGGGACTGTGCAGGCCGCACCCCCCTTTCTCCCCACCCCCAGCCTCATCTTCACCCTCCTCCTCGGCCTTCCTCCTCCTCCTCCTCGTTCCCCCTCTCCGCCTTACGCCACAGCAGTTACCATCAGGAAACGGGAGCCGGGCAGAAGGCGGCGCGGCGGCAAGCACCGACTCTCCTTCAAGAATTTCTGTAATTGAGGAGCCGAGGAGGCTTCTGGTTTCCAGCTTGCTCCCCTACATTTTTATAGGGGCAGGATTCGTAGTCTCGGCTCTCCTTGTTTCTCCAGCCCCTCTGTCCCCTGTCTGACGTCTTTTCCTACTGGCCCGCGTCTCCCAAGACCAAAGCCATCACTTCCACTTAGACCCTTGCTGCTGCTGCTGCTGCTCATTAATCCCCCTGCTCATTGCCCACTCGTCCTGCTGCTTGTTTTTGCTCCACTGCTACCTCTCTGGAGTTAGCCTTTGCCCCTCTCTGGTGCTTGCAGTCAGCTCCCAGTGTATCTGCCACACTAGAGCTGCTTCCGATTTGCAGTCTGTCTTTTAACCACATCTGTCATCTTACAGCTGCCCCTTAAATATCTAGATTATGCTGCTGCTCCTCATAACCCACCTGTTTCTCAGTCTTCTTGAGGATTGTCCGTTCCTGCCCTCGTTTTTTATACAGACAGTTTAAACATACACTTCCAGAAAAAGGGATGCACTGTGTTGGCCCTTAAAAAGTAAAGGAAGTTGGGAAGTGATTGAAGTGAGGTAGGATACTATTAAAACGTTATTCAGGCTACTCAGAAGAGGAACGTTTTCGTTTTGCCTTTTGTGATCTATTTGTCCATTATTCACTCTGTTGTGGCTTTCCCCCGCTTTTCCTTTTGAACCGATTTCACCGTGCTACTAAGCGTTCTTCTGATTGCCTGTCCCCAGGACATTTAGTGTGGCCTCTGATTATATCAATAAATATTAGCTTAAGCCTTTCAAAATAAGCTAAATATGCCGGATACACAAAATTCATATGTGAACTCCACAAGCAGATATAAGTGATATTTTGATTATATGTGGGTTACAAAAATCAATTCTATATTGAGAATTGGTTTTTGGCTAAGTGAATTATATTGGTGTTCAGCTTAATTGATGACATTTTATGGTTTGGGTGGAAATTTCCTCTCCAGTTAATAATCAGATTTACTTCGTATCTTTGCATTTGGGAAGTTCTATTTTGACGTTTTTAGAATGATAATTATCTGAGTAAATTACCTTCTCTCGAAAATACATTTGTTATGTATGCAAAAGAAAATTGATTTTTTTTTTTTTTTTGTGAACCTAAATTCCTCATATTTTTTTCATAGAAAAGAAGGGGGCTGGGAAGAGAGTGACAAAACTGTACACATTACAAGCATTTGGTTGAACTCACTGTCTTTGTAATCTATAATAAAAAGCAGAAAACTAGGAGCAAAAGGTGGCTTATGATGTCCCTGTTTTGGTGAAAGCAAAATTGAAATGTAATGACTAATGGCAGAATGGGAAGAAGGAGCCCTTACTGTAATCAGACCACTGTGAGATAAAGATTTACCAGAAAAGCAAACAGGATTACATGGTTCAGATACATACATCTCAATTTAAACATAAATAAGACATTAGGTACTTAAGATACGTGTAAAAATGTTTAAAGTCATAGTAACAATCTCATGCAGCAATCTTATCTTTTATTTGCATTAGTAATAACACCGTAAGTATAAGTAAGAACACATTCAGTTACTTTTTAGTCACTTTTGCACATTGTTGTAATTTTTACAGATCTTACCTGTAAAACTTGAGGAGTCTTACATTTGGTGCTGTGTTCACTTGATTGCGATAAATGGTGTGTTTTACCAAATGTGAACTAAGGTTAGAAAAGCTGTTTATAAAACTTTTTTTTCCTTTCAGGCCCTTAAGCCCCGATTTGGGGAAACTAAATAAATCTCTACTCATATTAGGGTGAAGCAATTTATATAGTAAGTGTTGTTCTAAGTTACAACTTGAGGTTTTACAAAAAAATATTACTTAAATTTAGTTAGCAGTAGGAGTATGTTTAATGCAATTAATCTTAAACTGTAAATTAAAAATTTTCTTTTTCTTTTTTTGATAATATGGCAGTGGAGAATCTTTCCACTTTGAGCAATCCTAATACAGGTTTAGAAACATTTGGCAGTCATACTTGGCTGAATTGTAAGCAGTGTGTTCTGGGAGAGGACTGTTTGTCTGGCATAAGGGAGTAAATGATTTTTAATACAACTTTTCTTTTAGAAAGTCATTTTGCCTCACTAAATATTTCTTAAGTAATTTTCTGCCTTCTGTACTTTTTTGCCTGCAGTCATCAAATTCTTAGTTTGAACCCTCTGAAGTCAAAATTAGTACTTGTTGGCATCTTTAGTATGTTTAAAGAAGGTATCTAAAGGTCTTTAACATTTTAATAGAAAGGGAACTGAGATTTCTAAATATGTTTGTATTATTTAACTTTCTAGATATAACATTATGAACATTGCAACTTCATACTTTCAGGGTTTCTTTTGATAATTTGGAATACTTCTGCTCAGTTCAGTAGTTGAATTATTCAGATAAATAGATTCTTTCTATAAAGTTTTGAATATGAATCACTTAAAGGTGGCTTGTTACCAGATTTGTTTTCAGAATGTTGTATAGACAAATCTTTAATTCTATTAGTTTGTAACAGTTATAATCAAGTGACAAAATACAAGAAAATAAGTGTTTTGTAATGCCCTTCAACTTCAGTCCAGATGAGAGTACTAGTGATAACTTGGAACTCATTACTTTGTAAAAGAAAGAGGGTGTTGCTTACGGATGAACTCCTAGCTTTAGGGGAGGATTTTTTTTTTTAACATTTTTATGTGCCTTCATAGAATCAAAAAATATCTTCTCAGTTTAAGCAGTTGCTTTTAGAAATTTTGCTTTTATCATTCTTATTACTCCTGGTTTTAAAATGAAGCTACACTTTTCATTTTAATGATTTTATGTGACGATAAACAACACTTGATTCAATATATTTAAACTCAGTGTTATTATTTTTATAAACTGTTTAAGTAAAATAGTTTTAATTTGTGAAAAGTTCAGCCCCTGTTGAAATCCATTTAGCTGTCAGTAACTATAGCGCTGTCTTGACTTTTTGTGAAGGAATTATATTCAGCTCACTTGGTTCTGAAGGAAACAGTAGGGAAATAGGTTATAGAGATTTTTGCTGTTCTAGAAACAGTATAACTAGAATGTACTACATACTTTTCTCAAAGGATTTCTTAATCTAAGTGGAACTTGTAAATGGTTTTCATCCCACTGGAATAGTGTGTATTGGATATTTAACGCATTCTGAGATTTTATAAATTTTATGTTACCTCAAAGATAGTAGGAAAATCTGCAAATACCCTTTCTTGAATTAAATATGACAATATCCCGATATTTTAAAGATTGTGATACTTTTTCTAAACAGCCAAGAGTATACAAATTATAAAGATAACACAATTGGCTCAGTTATTTTTGTGATACAATAAAAGAAGATAAATAAAACTTTTAATCACTCATTTGATGTTTTTTTAAAAGAACTTTTTTCAAAATTGTTTTTAATCTTGTTATTTGGACTTCTTTATCAGAAAAGATTGTGTGGTGTAAATGTCAACATTTTCAAATATAGTAGAATCTAGTGCAGTGGTTCTCAACCTTACTAATGCTATGACCCTTTAATACAGTTCCTCATGTTGTGGTAACCCCCAACCATAACATTATTTTTGTTGCTACTTCATAACTGTAATTTTGATACTGTTATGAATCATGATGTAAATATCTGATAGGCAGGAGACCCCCTAAAGGGGTTGCGACCCATTGCTGAATTCTAATGGGTTGTTACACATTTCACTTCTTTTCTTTTCTTTTTCTTTTTTTTTTTTTTTGTGTGTGACAGTCTGACTATCTCACCCGCGGTAGAGTGCTATTGCGTCGTAGCTCACAGCAACATCAAACTCCTGGGCTTAAGCCTCTCTTTTGCCTCAGCCTCCCTAGTATCTGGGACTATAGCTGCCTGCCACAATGCCCAGCTATTTTTAGAGACAGGTCTCTCTCTGGCTCAGGCTGGTCTCAAACCTGTGAGTTCAGGAAATCCACCCACCTTAGCCTCCCAAGTGCTGGTATTACAGGTGTGAGCCACCACGCCTGGCCCACATTTCCTTTTTATGATATATATTTTTTAAATTTCAGATTAATGTGAAGGCACAAACAATTAGATTACAGTGTTTGCATTTGTCAGGTAAGGTCCCAGTTGTGTCGTTCACCCAGGGGGTAAACCCTATACCCTTACATTGTGCCTATTAGGTGGGGACACACCAGTATCTCTCCCTGGTCTCCTCCCCTTTCTCCTCCTAACCCCTAGCTTGAATTGAGTTTTTCTCTTGTGTGAGGGTATATTAATACGTCTACTGGCTTCATATTAGTATTGAGTACATTGGATATTTGCTTTTCTGTTATTGTGATATTTCATTAAAGAAAATGTTCTCCAACTCTGTCCAGGTTACCAAAGATGTGACCTCTCCATCTTTTCATGGCTAAATAGTGTTCCATGGCATATATATATACCACAGTTTATCAAACCATTCATGGGTTGATGGGCACTTGAGTTATTTCCATATCTTGGTGATTATAAATTGAGCTATGGTAAATAATCTAGTGCAGTGTCCTTAAGATAAAATCATTTTTTTCTTCTAGGTAGATAATACAATTTTTTAAATCATAATGTTATTTATAAAAAATTTCAGCACTATTTTGGTAGAAATAAAGTTATTTATAAAAACATTTCAGCACTATTTTGGCAGCACTGTTTTGCTACTCCTAGATTTTAGTAGCATGTTTTCTTTTATCAGAATAGAGAAATTACATGCTGTCTTTTTTCTAAGGAGTTTATTTGGGAGGATGGCTTTTATTGTTAAACTCTAATGTACAGGAGAGTTGTCCTGTTTTAAACTTTAATTGCATTGGGTAATGGGCAGATGATGTATTGCCATTATGGTATAAGCCTTGTTATTTTTTAAGTATATATATCACACATATGTTCAAAAACAATTTATTTTAGTTATGATTACTAATTATGGAGTAAAGTTGGAAATCAAAATACTCCAAATTGGCTTGTGTATATGCCTAAAACCAGTTTGGAAAAAATGTCAAAGGCAAAAAAGCAGCGTAATTAGAAGGATAAAACGCTTTCACTAAAAAATAATAGAATGTTGTATTACTGTTTTTGGAAGGAATTAGTGAATGATGTTATAGGCAAGATAGTGATTGAATTTTGAAAAGCTATTATAGACTACAATTTCAAAGGGGTGGAGCATTCCTTAATAGCAACAAATAGATACATTGTTATTAAGCCAAATATCTGAATGTTTTTTTTTTTTTTTTTTTGTGAGACTCACTTTATTGCTGTTGGTAGAGTAGTGCCCTGGTGTCTCAACTTATAGCAAGTTCCAGCTCCTGGGCTTAGGCAATTCTCTTGCCTCAGCCCCTGGAGTAGCTGGGACTATAGGCGCCAGCCATAATGTCCGGCTATTTTTTGTTACAGTTTGGCTGGGGCTGCGTTTGAACCCGCCAGCCTTGGTATATGGGGCCAGCAACCTACCCATTGAGCTGCAGGCGCCGCCCGTAATCACTGAAATTTTTTAAGTATGTTTTTCAATGCTTGGAATAAAGTATAAGTGCTAATTCTTCTAATTATTTAAGAACTATTTATTCATTCCCTGTTCTGGCATCAGATATATTTAGATTGTGTATTTCTTGAAATAACATTGGGTGATTTGGGTTAATATTGTTTGTAACAACGTTTTCTCCCTTTTCCTCGTTATTTTTTCCTCCCACATTTGCCTATGATTTTTTCTGATTTATTTTCAGCAATTATTTGGTTGGATTCTCTTGTGAATGCTGTAATTGAGGGAAAATTTGTAATATAAATAATAATGCTTTGGGTGATAAGATTAATTTCCTTTTAATGGAGATTGCCTTCATTTTGATTTTATTTTTCTTCTACTTACTTTTATTAATTAATTCTTGGATGAGGATTAGGATGCTGCAAGTTTCCTATTAAGTCTTCCAGAAATCTTTTTCTCACACTCAGTGGGGACTTAGGTATTTGTTGGGTAAAGAAAGTGTTATAACATGTTTTGGTTTTGTGATTTAAAATAAAGTGAAGACATTTTCAGTATTTTTTTTAAAAGACACTTTTTGTGAAAAATTTGAACAAGTATGAAAGTAGATATGAATGGCCATGTAGCTGTCACTCAGCTTCAAAGATTATCAGCTCACAGCTAATTTGCTTTCACATACACCCTCACTTGCTTTATCCCACATCCCCTTACTCTTTGCTCTGCATTATTTTGAAACTAATTCTAGTCATCATTTGCACTAGACTAGTGTTTTTCATCCTTTTTTTATCTCATGGCACACTTGAACGCTATAGTCAAACTTCGACAGCACACTTAAATTATGTTGATAAAAAAAAAAAAAAAAAAAGAGTAAAAGGCCAGATGCTGTGGCTCATGCCTGTAGTCCTAGCACTCTGTTTTTTTTTTTTTTTTTTTTTTTTTCTTATTAATACAGTTTTTATTTACCTTTCCTCTATCAAACCCTGAGCCAACCACTTTCCCCAGGCTGCCTGGGGAGGTATGGGAAAGGAATACACAGGGCAAAGTAGACATGGGAGAAAGAACTATGGGAGGTGGAGATGGCTTCTTCACATGGCGAAGAGGATGAGAAAGGCCACCATCAGGCAAAAGAGCCCCATGGCCTCCGAGAGGGCAAAGCCCAGAATGGCGTAGGAGAAGAGCTGTTGCTTCAGAGAAGGGTTCCTGGCATAACCAATGATGAGGCTCCCGAACACAGTCCCAATCCCAGCCCCAGAGCCAGCCACACCAACTGTGGCAGCCCCGGCCCCAATGAACTTGGCTGCTATGTCAATGTCCCTTGAAACAGCACTGGTTTGGAAGCTGCGACTAGGGACAAGTGAGGCCAGGGAACGTGAGGCTGCCAAGATGCTGAGGTTCTCATCTGTTCGTGTCTGTGTCTCTGGTCGTTTCAGCACCACCACAGACAGTGGTCTGCTCAGCAGCTGAGAGGTACTCTTGACCAAGGAGGGGGTGGAGATGAACTTTGAGCAGGCGAACATTTTCGGGGGTGAGGGGCTTTGGCAGGAAAGCTGCTCCCCGTGCAGAGAAGACTGTCCTAGCACTCTGGAAAGCTGAGGTGGCTGGATTGCTTGAGATTAGGAGTTAAGAGACCAGCCCGAGCAAGAGTGAGAGACCCTGTTTCTACTAAAAATAGAAAAGACTAGCACTGTGTTGTGAAGGGCATCTGTGGTCCCAGCTACTCAAGCGGCTGAGGCAAGATCATTAAGCCTGAGGTTGCTGTGAACTGTGATGACGCCACAGCACTTAATCCCAGAGCAAGAGGGACTCTGTTTCAAAAAAAAAAAAAAAAAGAAAAAGAAAAAAGGGTGGCACCTGTGGCTTAGTGGGTAGGGTACCAGCCTCATATAAGGAGGGTGTCAGGTTTGAACACGGCCCCGGCCAAACTGTAACAAAAAATAGCCAGGCATTGTGGCGGGCGCTTGTAGTCCCAGCTACTCGGGAGGCTGAGGCAAGAGAATCGCCTAAGCCCAGGAGTTGGAGATTGTTGTGAGCTGTGACGCCACAGCACTCTACCGAGGGCGATAAAGTGAGACTCTGTCTCTGTAAAAAAAAAAAAAAAAAGAATATACTTACTGTGCTTTGAACTTCTTTTGAAAATAATTTTATTAATGATCTTTAAAAATTTTCCCAGCATACATAAGATCCTCTCACAGCACATTGGTTGAAAATCACTGTACCAGACTCTTTTGGAATAATAAACTACTTTTATTGTTTTTAATCAGGATTATTCAGTCAGCTTTTCAAATAATCTTTGAGTGCTTATTATAGGCTCAAGTTTTGGAAAATGTACAGTCTCTTCATAGAGTTTATTATTTTGTCAGGAATACTTTCATAATGTATCTTATATTATTCTGAAACTATATATTCTTACGTTAATATATAAAAAGTATGTATACAAATAATGTGTCCTGTGTACAGTGTACAGCAACATACAAATAACGTGTACCATGTATAGTTTGGGTCCAGAATATTAGTGTGAGAATATCTTCAGACTAAAGTTCTATAGGAGTCAGGCTTTGTGGAGACAGTGGGACTTGAATAAAGAATAGGTACTATTTTAATAGGTAGGGCAATCTCCATAAGAACATTCCATACAGTCTATGTAGGGAATGGACGCATATTTTCATCCATTTTACGCTACTGTGTAATGAGAATACTACAGACTGGATAATTTGTAATGAACAGACATTTATGTCTCACAGTTCTGGAGGCTGGGAAGTCCATGGACATGGTGCCAGCATCTGGTGAGGCCTTTCACGCTGTGTCATAGTGGACAGCAGAAGAGCAAGAGAACCAGAGCAGAGGGGGCCACGATTATGGCCTTACTATGGCATGAAGAGCTGTCATGGCCTAACCACCTCTTAATGGTCTTCTCACCTCTTAATATTATCACAATGACAATTAAATTTCTGTATGATTTTTTAGAGGGGGCAGTCAGTCCATAGTAAAACATGAGCAAACACTTGATGGTGGAGATCACCATGATGTGAGATGGATTTAAGGAATCCAGTCTCAGTAAAAATAAGCATTAATTTTTCTGGAGATGGATTTAAGGAATCCATTCTCAGTAGAAATAAAGCATTAATTTCTCAGAATGATAACAGATAAATTTATGTAAGTAGGGGAGAGCTGGAGTGTGGAGAGTACCGTATTCATTGTCAGATTGAATTTAATCTGCTAAACAATAAAGAGCCTTTAGAGATTGGTAGAGGGCAGGAAATACATAATGCAAAGTGCTTTTTTTTCTTTTATTTCGCAAAGATTGCCCTTTCAGTAGTATGCATCATATTTGGGACTAACTGTTGAGTTTCTGCAAAATTAGACAACAAGCCACTGATACAGGGGACCATTCTGAGAGATAGTAGGGTTGAAATTTGACAGGATTTGCAGCTAATTAATTCCATCTTCTCTTCAGTCCCTTTTCCCTAAAGTGACACCAAAGTATTAGACAGTAGAAAACTGAGGAGGTGCAGTTTATTTATCTTTAATAGTAAACTGCAGTTTATTATTCATGTCAAACTTTGGGAAAGGAAGAGGTACATGATTACTGAAATAATAAAACCTCAAAAAATTTCTGTAAGAAGATCTACCAGTGTTTTTGAATGATTTTAGAAATTCACTCACTTGAGAAAAAGCTTGGAAAAATAAGGAAACATTATCTTTATTATGTGATAGCAAGATGGAACATATTTCATTTGTAAAAGAGAAATTTCTTTCTTGTCTGTTTTCTATGTATGTATTAGTTTAGAAGGGGTATTTGGAGACTTCTTTTATTTGAATAGCTAGAGCCAGTAAATATCATAGGATATCATTAAGGTTTAATAATGGCCCTATTAGAGCAGAAAGAATGGCAGAGAATTCTGATGAGGTAGGACATTAAATAACCCAGCCCCAAGCTCCCCTAAGGATGGAGAAGGTTAGGTCAGCAGGGTAAAGAAGAATGATTATAGGGATATTGGGAAATGAAAATTTACTTTTTGATTTACTTTGATATACTTTGTTTTACAAAGGTAATATTAAGACAGATCTGGTTAAACATCAGCAATAATTGTTTTGGTTGTAATTTTTTTTTTTTTTTTTTAAAGTTCACAGACCCTTGAAGTTATTCTTTGTTTTGATGTGTTGAGCCTTCATTAAGCCAGCTTTCTGCATCTATTGTCTATTTCTGGGTAGCATGCTTTCTTTGTTTTATGAAGAAAAATTTCATCATTTTATTTTAAAGCTGAGAAAGGAAGTCAGTTTCTTGCTTCTGGCTTTGTAAGTGGTAGATGAATAATACTCAGTTGTCACTTAACTCTATTCCTGCTCTCTGCATTATCTCAGGTATTTCTTCTCTGCTGAATTTAGCATGAGGATCAAAAAGATTCTAGGAGTTGAGTCTGAAAACATCTCCAGCTCAGATGCTTACAAGTTATTATATTTTTTAAATTTTATGCTTATAATTTAAAAGATAAACTCAACTGAATTTTACCCATCTCTTTTCCCCGTTATTGTACATGGAAATAATGTCATGGACCTTTTTGGTACTGGGAAAATATTAATGATAAAGATGAAATATTAATGATAAAGATGATGATGCATTGTAGTACATTGGGGAATAATCTGATTTTCTCCTCCATCCTTAGACCTCCTAATTCTTGTAATGTGACAGAGCTCTTTTTGACATATTTTTACTACTTTATTTAGCTGATCATATGTGCTGTCAGATATGACCACTAGAATGGAAAGCTATTGCTGTCTCCTTGGGAGTTTGCTTTAACAGAGTGCTTTAATGTGTTAACTTTGGATTTGAGATATGAGTTGAAATCTTTGTGCAGGAGAATCTTGAGAAGGTTTATATTACCTTTTTCTTTATCCCAAGTATGTGTGGAAGGGAAGTATATATCAAATACGGAGTATAGGAGAACCTTAGCATTAGAGAATATTCTCAGTGGTAGCTGCCAATCCAGTCTTTTCCCCAAGAAGTTTGTATTTACTATCTTATAAATATAGAATCAGTTATGAGTGTCCCAGTGGCTTCAAGTGGGTGAGAGGGAGGAGAAAATGACTTCCTGCTTCAAACAATCTCTTCTACATAGTTTGAGAATAAGAAACTAATTTGAATTAATCTCAAATTATTTATAGTTTGTCTTTCTTAATCATAGAGTGCTTGGGAAGAAGTTGGTTTTGTATGAGGGGCTTTACAGTGTCTTGGCTAGCCAGGAGGGTAGGTGTATTATAGATTCAGAACAGGGAGGAGAAGCATAAAACAAAGTGAGAAGACTTCACATTCTAATTGTAGCTAGTAAGGCATTGATGACATTGTGGCTTTGCTGCCTTTATATGGTTCATGCTGTCTTTTCTAAGTTAGGCTGTCATTACCAGTTGGAAAGGCTACATACAGTCTTTTGCCTTTTCCAGATCAAACTGTTGTCCCTGTCCAGGTTTGTGCATTTTAATCTCTCCATCTCAAAATGTGACAAATGCATGTCTTTGCTGGAAAGGAAGGAGAAACTGGAAGGAGATGAAAATGATGGTGTAGTACTACCCATCTGCTCGTGTGTAGGTTTGTTTTATAGAAGAACCTTTGCCTTCAGAGGTTCTTTTTTTTTCAGAGGTTCAAATTTTTGGGGGGAGGGGAGTGTTCTTAAATCAGATGTCTGCTCTTTATTAATCCCATAAAAAGACACACACTTGCCTTCTGGTTTTAGAGCATTCTATTGTTACATCCTTTTCCTTTTAATGAAGGAAACATACTAGTTTCAAGGAATTTGCTTGGTTGAAAACTATTATTAAATAGAGTTATGCATGAATTACTGTCTCAAATCCTTTAATACAATAAATAGTTGAGAGTAAGATGAAGTTTCTCTATTGTTAGTAGAATAATGTAAAAGATAACTGAAGTGAAGTTATGTCTTCAATTTTTTTTTAAATTTTATTTATTTTTTTATTACAGATAAAAATATGCACCATAGATGTGGCCCAATGTCTTCAATTTTAATTTAATGTAATGTCAGATAACTTCATAAAATTTTCAAGTTGTCCTTTGAAAAGGTCCTTTAGCCATAGAATTGGTGATAGCTTGAAGAGTACCTCTGTGTAAGTTAAATGCTTAGTTGTAGTTTTGGGAAATTTTTTACTTCTACTAAGATCTTTTCTGTCATACTGGACTTAGTCCTAGATGTGAATTTTGTTTCCAAAAGGTACAACTGGTAGTTTTTCTTTAAGGTAGATACCTTGAAGATTGTATCCAACTCTATTTTAATCTTGATGAAAGCAAAGGGGACAGTAAAATACTTTAGTGTAGCCATGCTAACTAAAGGACATTAGTTCTAGTCACCATATATTCTTTGTCATGTCTAGCAAATATGTTTAGCAGCTTTGGGAAACTGAATAATTTACAGTGTATTCATGTTTATAGATTGTGCTTTTTCTTACATACTATTAAATTCTATAATTTAACAAACTTATTAAAGGAAATATTGTTCTTCATTATTTGGAGTAAAGAACTAAAATGACTTTTTATAGTTGAACATACTTTTCATTAGCCTATGGTTTTCAGTTTCAGCTTTAAAATCATCTTGCAGTGTAGTAGGGAGCCAGACTTACTAAGTGTGAATCTTGACTTAATGGAGGCTGTGAGATAACATAAAGAAGCACAATAGACTCAAACTTTGGGATCCTCTCTACCTTTCAGGTATAGAAGTAGAAAAGGAACAATTTGAGAGGTAGAAAGAAAATGGAAAAGTTCAGATCTTGGAAAACAAAGGAAAAGATTGTCTGAGAGAGATATTAGAGAGGGATAGGAAGATCCAGTATAGTGTAGGTAGCCAAGGAAGTTTCAAGAAAAAGGAAAGAGGTTGACATAGTCCAATACAACATTGAAGGAAAATGAGAGTAGAGAGAATTCTTTGGCTTAGCGGTGTGATAATCACTGACCATGTCCCAGCAATTTCAAAGCCTGGGAATAGGAATGTAAATCAGATTGGGGGAAGTTAAGGTGGTAAGCAAAAGACTGTAATAAAGGCTATTCAGCCAAGACAATCAGTATAAAAATGATGAGAAAACATTGTAATAGTAGCAGTCATAGTTATTGTATGGGTACTGTGAGAGATTCTATTTATTAAAAGATGAGAAAACTTTCGGCTTTTTTTGTGCTGAATAGTCTTTTTTTTGGCCAGGGCTGGGTTTGAACCCGCCGCCTCCAGCATATGGGGCCAGCACCCTACTCCTTTGAGCCACAGGCGCCATCCTGTGCTGAATAGTCTTAAACTTCATGCTAAAGAAATTTACACATGCTGCTTCAAGACTCTCCCACTTGTTAATTATATGATCTTGGGATAATTGGCTTTGTCTTTTGTGCCTCAGTTTTTTCCCTTGTGAAGTGGAGGCAGAAGGAAGACTTTATTTCATAGCTTCATTGTGAGGATTAAATTATTTAGTCTTTTACAAACTCTTGGAACAATGCTTGGTATGTGGTAAATGATAAATATTAACTATTATTATCATCTACTGCTGAAGTGACGTAGAGGAGGACTGAGGCTCCAAGAGAAGAAATAGAAAAAAATTAATAAAATTATTGCTAATAGTGACAAGAACAAATTGGAAAGGCCTTAAAGGTCTTTTTTCTGGGCTGTTCCTTCTGCATGGAGAACATTTTCCAAATGTCCAAATAACTACCTCAAGTCCTTCAGACCTTTGTTCAAATAATCACCTTTTCAGTAAGGCCTACCCTATTTATTTACACTTGGATTTCAGGCCCTTTTTCTACCATATTTGCACTATTTTACTTTTTTCTATACTGTAATACTGTAGTCTCCAACCCCTGAGTGGCAGGTGGTATTGGTCCATAGCCTGTTGGGAGCAGGCTGCTCACCTCCTTATGTAGTGAGAGAGAAAAGCTTCATCTGTATTTGCACCTTCTTGAATCACTGCCTGAGCACCACATGAGCTCTGCCTTCTGTCAGATAAGTGGGGACATTAGAGTCTCATAGGAGCCCAAGCTCTGCTATAAACTGTGCGTACTAAGGATCTAGGTTGCATGTTCTTTGGAGAATCTAATGCCTGATAATCTGAAGTAGAGCTCTAATGCTCTTGAATTGTCCTGAAACCAACCTTACCTCTACCCCCATCCCCTGGTCCATGGAAAAATTGTCTTCTATGGAAGCGGTTGCTGATGCCAAAAAGTTTGGGGACTGCTTTTCTAAAATATACATGTATCATATAACTCACATGTGTACTATTTGTTATTGATCTCTCTCCAGTAGGGCAGGAATGTTTGATTTGGTCCCTAAATAGTATCTGGCACATAATAGGTGCTCAATATGTGCTTGTTGGATGTATAATCTGTGTTAATTAGTCTAATCAGTATTAATCTATAATACAGTGTCTTTGAAGTGGGATGGATGGAGAAACAGGTTCAATTGATTGTGATGATACTTTTAGAGAAGAGCTAGTGTTTTGAGATTGGTGGATGTTACAGAAGTTTACCTTCTCAGAGACTTGTTCCCAGATGAATTTTCTGAGTTCATTTTGGTATAACTTTTCCTGGACATGAGTTGGGAAACCCATTTAACTGAGGAAAGGAAAATATAAGATGAATTTTCTTAGCTATCATAATTATTTTACATTTGATTAGTAAGAAAAGCTTTATCGTTCATTGCTTATTAGATGCTGGGCACTTTTCCAACCACTTTATGTTGTTATTGTTCTGCAACAACCTTACAGGGACATTATTGTTTATTTGCAAGCCGTTTTCAAAGTTCAAGGGGAAGCCTTGTGCACAGAGACCAAGAACATGCTTTCCTAAACTGTTGTCTTCCATTAACAAGGAGCTTCAAATATAGGCAGTTCCCAAGTTGCAAACATCTGACTTAAGTACAACTCATTCTTACGAATGGAGGTTATTATAGTAAATCCCCAAGTTACATTTGCCTGATGTAACACTGGCACTTACAAATGGAGGCCATTACAGGTAATAAGGTAAATGCCTACTCCAATTTACATACAAATTTTACTTAAGAACAAACCTATAGAACATATCTTGTTCATAACCTGGAGACCGTCTGTACCACATTCCTCCCTCCAACATTAGTAGCCTTGACACCACTACTTGGATTAGTCCACCAGGACTAATCTCCTTTATCCCTTTTATATATCAGTTACTACCAGTCTCCCAGGTGACACTCATATCTCATATTTTAATCCCCACCAAGGTTCTGTTATATTTTCTATCTCTTCAGTCCTCTCTAATTCTTAAAATCTTACCATTATGTAATCTAGTAGAATTCAGTCTGATCACCAGCAAAATTTCCTGAATCCTTTTTCTCTGAATATTTCCTCTACTTTGTATTATTCTGAGGTTGCTGTTTCACCTGTAGCTCTCTTATATGTTGGCAATTAAATTTTTTATTTTTTTCTTATATGTAGTATGCTGTCAAGGATCAGCAAGGAGTCCTATACACTTAGATGTAGAACTACAATTCCTGGCTGGGTTCACTGGCACACTCCTGTAGTCCCAGGTACTTGATAAGCTGAGACAGGTGGATCCCTTGAGCCCAGGAGTTGGAGACCATTTTGAGCAACATACCAAGACAGTCTCTGAAAACAAACAAACAAAAAACCCACTACATTTGTCTACTCTGACTTTTTTTATTGAACAGGAGTCAAGAGGGACCCTGGGTCCATTGAGCCTGGAGAAGGAGCATGTGTCTACCATTCTCTTCTCTCTAAAAATTTGTCTATTAACAGGTTCTATTGTTTATAGACCCTCATGTTTGCTGGCATCTACTGCATCCTGGGCTACTCCTTCTCTTTTCTTGACTTGTTTAGCTCTTAGGTCACTGTCGATCTCACTAGCACTATGCCTTTTAATTCTTGGTAATTTCAATATGTACCATTTGAATGGTACTGTTGCCTCTAATAATATGGCCTCTTAAGTTCTGAAAGTCCTCTTCTCTAATGATCTTACTGTCCAACCTATCTCAGCCACTCCATAGTTGTATTTTATACCTTGTTATCACCAGTAACTTGAACCTTACTTACTGCATCCCCATTTCGGACCACTGTCTTTCTACCTGGTACACCAACTTAGCAATTTTTTACTGTCATGGAGACCCCCGTCCCTGATTCTAGCCCTTTTCGTTCTCTTTTGCCTCCTCGATTTCTTTTCTTCCCTCTTTGCCTAGTGTAATTCTGTGACTTATATATTAATTCTCTTTCACATGCCCTTAGTTTCTCACTCCTTTCTTGCTTCTTCATACATACTTGGCAAAATCTCAGTTAAATCAACTCTGAGTACTTCATATCTGCTCCTGGATAGCTGAAAGTGACTCAAGAAAAATACAACTATGATTACTCTCACTTTAAATTCAAGGTAGGAAACCTCAGGTGACCTTCAATATTAACCAGCAGTAATATTCCATTTCCTTAGTTTATTAAGTCTCCCCTCAGTTTATGCCCTTGCCTTTCTCTTCACACTTCCAACCCTCCTTAGATTCACTTTCAGTTGATGGATCTGCTTTCCACTTCACTATAAAACAAAAGCAGTCATAAGAGTGCTTACAGACAACTTTTGCCTTGTCTGTATACAGACTGCATCTGTACTCATAGACCTTACCTTCTTTGTGTGACCGTAGATGAGCTGCCCCTGTTTCTATCTAATTCCAGTTCCTCTACTTAATGGATTAGATCTCATTTTTTTTTTTTTTTTTTAATTTACTTTGGGTATTGTCCTAGCCATTGTCCTTTCTCTCAGTGCATCACTTCTTTTCTGGATCATTCTATCAATAAACATACAAACATGCTGTTAGTTTTTTTAGCACGAAAATATCTTTCCTTGATTACTCTTTGTTGCTCTTTATTTCCTTTGCTGCAGAAACCCCATAAAGCTTTGTCTAAATGCATTTGTTCTAATTTCCTCTCATGTGCTCTCTGAAAGTTTATTCCAATCAGGTTTTGCCCCTCAAAATGTCATGAAACAATGACATTGTTAAATCTAGTTGTTCTATGTCTTTATTTTGTATAATCAATCTATATTTGACAGTCTTTTTTTTGAGACAGGGTCTCACTTTGTCATACATGGTAGAGGGCAATGGCATCATAACTCACAGCAACCTCAGACTCTTGGGCTTGAGTGATTGACAAAGTTATTTTCTCCTTATCTTTGATATACTTCTTTAACTTGCCTTTTAGGATAGCACATTACCTTGGTTTTCCACAAAACTCACTGGCTATTCCTCCTTAGTCTGTTTTAATAGATTCCTCTTTCTGTCTCTGAACATGGGAATATCCCAAGACTCGGTCTTTGGTTATTTCCACTGTCCATGCTCCCTCTTTTGGTGATCTCTGCAGTTTGAAGGCTTTGCATTCCTTTTCTTTTCTTTTCTTTCTTTTCTTTCTTTCTTTTTTTTTTTTTTTTTTTTTTTTTAGAGAAGGAGCCTCTTTTTGTCGCCCTCGGTAGAGTGCTGTAGCATCACAGCTCGCAGCAACCTCCAGCTCTTGGGCTTAAGCCATTCTCTTGCCTCAGCCTCCCAAGTAGCTGGGACTACAGGTGCCCGCCACAATGCCCAGCTATTTTTTTGTTGCAGTTTGGCTGGGACCAGGTTTAAACCCCCCATCCTCGGTATATGGGGCCGGCACCCTATTCACTGAGCCATAGGCACTGCCTGGCTTTGCATTCATTTTCTCAAATTTATTCCTCTAGCCCAGATCTCTCTTTTGAACTCCAGATTTGTATATCTAGTATCTCCACTTGAGTGACTATTAAGCATCTCGAACTCAAAATGTCTAAAATGGAATTCCTATTTTCTCACACAAACCTGCCCTTTCATTCTTTGCACATATAGCCTTCTCATCTGAGTTGTTGACAGCTTCCAGTTGCTCAGGCCAGAAACTGGAATAATTGTTGACTCTCTTGTGCACAGGTCCCACATTCATTCCATCAGAAAGTTATTGGTTCTACTTTACAAAAACGTCCAGAATTCAGCCATTTTTCACTGTCTTTTCATGCTAGGTTATTGCAGCAGCCTTCTAACGGGTTTTCCTGCTTCATTCTTGGTCTCTATCTATACTTTCGGTGCAGCAGTTTGAAAGATCCTTTGAAAACATGAGTTGAATGGCAAGAGATTTTGTACCATATTTAGGAAACTTTATAATTGTTGAAAAGATCCAGAGATTGTTCTAGTTGTTTTACTAAATAACATTGGCCCTGAAGGTACATTTAATGTAGGCTGAGTATGCCTATTAGTATGGGAGGGAAAGGAGTTGGTAGGGATGGTTTATGTCCTCCCTTATTTTCCTCATTAATGTGTCCCTTTACTATCCTATGCACAAAAACACATGTGTGTTCCTGAGGAAATTGGAAAGAGAAGGTCTGAATTGGTTGCTATTCCTGAAAGTTGCTTTGAATGGTTTATGAGGCAACACTGAAACTTGCATGAGTGGGCAGTGCCTGTGGCTCAGTGGGTAGGGCGCTGGCCCCATATACCAAGGGTGACAGGTTCAAACCCGGCCTCCACGAAACTGCAACAAAAAATAGCCAGGTGTTGTGGCGGGCACCTGTGGTCCCAGCTACTCGGGAGGCTGAGGCAAGAGAATCACCTAAGCCTAGCAGTTGGAGATTGCTGTGATCTGTGACGCCATGGCACTCTACCGATGGTAACACAGTGAGACTCTATCTCTAAAAAAAAAAAAAAAAGAAGAAGAAAAGAATCTTGCATGGGTGAAAGGAGGTTGTCAGCTGTGTTTCTTGGAAGTGAAATAATGGACCCATCAGTCTGTCTCAAAACTTTTGTAGTGACCCATGTACTGGACCACCCTTTCTTAATAGAGGTCTGTTATTTCCTTACTGCCCAAACCTCCTTTAGTAACACTTTTGCTTTCCCCCAACCCTTGCCAAACCTTCTCTATATATTTGCCTTGTTTCCCATACTTCCAGATGGAAACATACCCCTCAGAATTGGCTGCTGTTCAGATAACCCAAAACACATTCTGAAGATTTCTATGTGAGTTGGTTTTATTTTTGTTAGTAACATTTCCAACAAAATGATACTGGACATGATAGTAAAAAGGAAGTTGATACAAGTAGGTGATGAAGAAGTCATGTGTGAAATTGTGGGGAAAATGAAAGATATTTTTGTTGGGCACTCTGAATATACTTGTCTTTTTTCTGTCTTTTCTTTTTTTTGTTTTTTTTTTGGCCAGGGCTGGGTTTGAACCCGCTACCTCCAGCATATGGGGCCAGCACCCTACTCCTCTGAGCCACAGGCGCCGCCCTGAATGTACTTGTCATAAGCTAATACTGCTGATGATTTCTAGAGAAGTTAGGCTACATATAAAGAACCTTGGAGACTGGTTAGCAAAAAAGAACTTCATAGTTCATTTCTTTTATCTCATTGCATTCTTTTCTCTGAAGGCAAATGTTCTCTAATCAGTTTTCCTTTGATTCCTTTTTAGAGAGCACTCATATATTGGGATCAACAATTTTATCACTATAGTAGTGTTATATATACATTAACTGTTGATTTCATATTATAACACTTAATCTCTGGGTCTGAAGGTAGACATATTCCTGTTAACTCATGATGTTTCTTAGACCTCTGTAGTCTAGTATGGTACTCAGTGGCCACGTGGCATCTACTGAACACATGAAATGTAGATAGTCTGAATTGAAATGTGTTAAGTATAAAATATGTACTGGAGTTAAGAGTCCTTAGTACAAAAAAAAAAAAAAAAAAAATAATATAACATTTTTCATCATTATTGTTAGTAGTTTTTTTTGTTTGTTTTTTAGAGATAGAATCTCACCTTATCGCCCTCCGCAGAGTGCTGTGGCCTTACAGCTCACAGTAACCTCCAACTTCTGGGCTTAAGTAATTCTCTTGCCTCAGGCTCTCAAGTAGCCGGGACCACAGGTGCCCTCCAGAACGCCCGGCTATTTTTTTGTTGCAATTTGGCTGGGGCTGGGTTCAAACCTACCACCCTCAGTTTATGGGGCTGGTGCCCTACCCATTGAGCCACAGGTGCTGCCCTGTTAGTAGTTTTTTTTAATATGTGAATTACATGGTGAGCTAGTAACATTTTAGATATGTTGGATTAAATAAAATCAGTTTTATTTTTTGAGAGATGGAGTCTCACTCTGTTTCTCTGTTGGGCTGGGTAGAATGCTATTGGCATCATAGTTTACAGCAACCTCAAACTCTTGGGCTCAAGTGATGCTCTTGCCTCAGCCTCCTGAGTAGCTGGACTATAGGTGCCCACCACATGCCTGGCTAGTAGTTCTGTTTTTAGTAGAGATGGGGGTCTCTTGCTTAGGCTGGTCTGAAACTCCTGAGTACAAGCAATTCACCCATCTCAGTCTCCCAAAGTGCTACTTTTTTTTTTTTTTTTTAGTGTGGCTAATAGTTATGTATGTGGTTTGCATTATATTTCTTTTGGACAGTACTGTCTTAAACTTATCTTTCTCCTTTGTCCTCACATTTTTGGAACTGTTTTAACTCAGTTGATGATCTGTTACATATTCACTAAAAAGGATTTTAACATATTATAAAATAATTTTTTTCTAAAGTGAACAAATTTTTATGTTTTTGTCCTTTTAATATTAACTGCCTTGGGCCTTGAGTTTTCTTTATTTTGCTTAAAAAAAGTTTGGCTTTTGCTATACTTTACTCATGGTACAACATAAGCATAATTTATTCTTTATATTGTTAGGAAGAATTTTGAAAAGGGAGTATAAAAACAAAAGTATCAGAGTTCATCTTTTATTTACTTTGCCTCGTAATGCTGGGCTATTAATAGTAGATTTTATAATTCCTCCATTATTAACATACAATTTTAAAATTCAAAGGCAAATTTTATATGGTAAAAAAAAAACACATGGGTCGACAGTTGTACATATGAGTAAAACAATTTTGTCTGCTTAAACACAAAGTCCAGCAAACAAATTAAAAAAAAAAAAGAAACACCTGCACTGACTCGTTCTTCCGTCATAAATTTTATAAACTTTATGCACTTTGACCCTGACAGCCATTACTATTGTATTTGTTCCCCTGTGTTATGATACTTCAAAGATTTATGATTTTATTTATATTAACTATTTAAAAAAATCTTTTTGTGTAGAGTTCAGTGAATGCTTTTTAAGGTTAACTCTTTAAAACCAAGTGGTATGTGCATAGCTCAAATTTGAGTAGTTTTTAAGTGAAAAACTGATTATTGAGTGGATAATAATATAGCTGTGGATTATTAAAGGAAAGATGTTGATTTCTGAGAGATCCAAAGTGTATTTCAGGAGTAATTCATGAGATAGTTACCATCAATGTACTAACAAAAATGGCTTTGTTGGGCATTTGGAGATAATTTATTTACTGAGGAACTATTATTTTTGCTGTTTTTTACCCACTCGAAGAATCCACAATACCTACGTAGGTATTGAAAATTTTATAAAAGCACATTTGTAATAATAGTACACATGAAGTCAAAAAGTTTGGGCCAACAAGCTTAATCTTTTTTTTTTTAATGTTTAAAATTGAGAATAAAATAGGTTTATAAACAGGACAATTAAGGCAAGGGAAGATATCTAGGGCAGAAAACATAGGGTTATATAGCTAATAGGAATTGGGGGAAATAAGAAGACAAGTGAGGTCACAAAAGTTCACACTCAGTGGAAGGATAACTTTGATAGACTAAAATAAGAATTTTGCCACTTAGTAGTTTTTGGGATCTGTTTGCCTTTTTGGTTCGTTTTACGCTTTGAAGATAGTCCTGATATCTGTTGGTTATGCAGACCTAGATTTAGATTGATCCGTAAGAATAATTTCAGAATCTATTGTGAATGTTAATTCTTTGATCCATTTTATTGCTTTTTTTTTTTTTCTTTTAAGAGGCAGAGTTTCACTTTGTTGCCCTCCGTAGAGTGGTGTGGCGTCACAGCTCACAGCAACCTCTAGCTCTTGGGTTTAGGTGATTCTCTTGCCTCAGCCTCCTGAGTAGCTTTGACTACAGGCACCCACCACAACGCCTGGCTGTTTTTTTTGTTGTTGCAGTTTGGCTGGGGCCGGATTCGAAACCATCACCCTCAGTATATAGGGCCAGCTCCCTTCTCATTGAGCCACATGTGCTGCCCCATTTTATTGCTTAGTCTTATTCCATAGTGTGCATTTACCACAGTTTAACTGTTTACCTGTGTTCTTTTCTTTAATTAATTTTTTTTCTTTTTTCAAGATGCTACATATAACTTACTTTCAAATTATTTTTATTTTTATTTTTTTAAGAAACAGGGTCATTTCTCTCTTAGCTTGGAATGTAGTGATGCAATCATAGCTTACTGTACCCCCAGAGTGATCCTCCCTTCTCAGCCTCTTGAGTAGCTGGGACCATTGGCATGTGCCACCACTGTTGGCCATTTCTTTTTTCTTTTTGAGGCAGTGTCTCACAGTGTTGCCCTTGGTAGACTGCCATGGCATCACAGCTCACAGCAACCTCCAACTGTTGAGCTTAAGTGATTGATTCTCTTGCCTCAGCCTCCCTAGTCGCTAGGAAAACAGGCACCAGCCATGATGCCCTACTATTTTTTTTGTTGTTGTTGTTGCAATTGTCATTGTTGTTTAGCAGGCCCCAGCTGGACTCGGACCTGCCAGGTTTGGTGTCTGGCTGGTACCCTACTCACTAAGCTATGAGCGCCTTTTCTTTTTAAGTTTTTTTGTTTTTTGTTTTTGAGACAGTGTCTTAACTTGGTCACCCTAGGTAGAGTGCTGTGGCGTCACAGCAACTTAAGACTCTTGGGCTCAAGTGATTCTCTTGCTTCAGCCTCTCAGCTGGGACTATAGGTGCCCACCACAACGCCCGGTATTTTTTAGGGGTGGGTCTCACTCTTGCTCCAACTCATGAGCTCAGGTGATCCACCCGCCTCAGCCCCCAAAGTGCTGGGATTACAGGTGTGAGCCACCGCACCTGGCCTCTTTTTAAGTTTTTGCAGAGATAAGGAGGTCTCGTTGCATAGGCTGGCGTCTCATTCCCGGCTTCAAGTGATCCTCCTGCCTCAGCGTCCCAGTGGCTCAGTGCCCTTTGCTCAGTGGTTAGGGCGCTTTTCCCATACATTGAGTCTGGCTGGTTTGAATCCAGCCTGGGCCTGCTAAACAACAATGACAGCTGCAACAAGAACAAAAAAATAGCCTCCCAGCTAGTTGGGAGACTGAGGCAAGAGAATCACTTAAGCACAATAGTTTGAGGTTGCTGTGAGCTGTGATGCTATGCTACTCTGCTGAGGGCAACATGGTGAGACTCTGTCTCAAAAAAAAGAAAAAAATGAAAATTGGGATTACAGGTGTGAGCCACTATACCCAGCTAACTGTCTATTGAAGGACATTTAGAATATTGTCTCTTTTTGACTCCACTTATAAGAGCTGTTACGAACATTAGTGTGTGGATTTTTGTACAAACAAGTTTTCATTTCTTTATGATGAGTGTCCAAGAGTAAAATTGCTGGGTTATTAGTTAAATACATGTTTAGTTTTAAAAGAAAACTGCTAAAATATTTTTCCAGTGTGCCTGTACAATAAACAGTGTATGAGAGGTCCATTTTCTCTATATTTTTAACCAGATTGGTTGTCACTGGTTTTTGTTGTATGTAGTAGTAATTCTGATAGATATGAAGCAATATTTTATTGCTGATTTTACTTGCATTCCCTAATGGCTAAAGATGTTGAATATCTTTTCATGTGCTTATTAATGTTTTGTAATTCCTCTTCAGAGAAATGTCTGCTTATGTTTGTCCATTTACTAATTGGATTATCCTTTTGTTACTGAGTTTTAAGAATTCTTTATGTATTCTAGACACAAATTCTTTGTCAGGTATTTGCAAATATTTTCTCCCAAGCTCTAATTTGTCTTTTCACCCACTATATAAGGTTATTCACAGAGCAAAAGTTTTTAATTTTGATGAGGTTCAAAATTTGTTGTGCATAATTAGAGGTTCATTATTTTGTGGATTGTACTTTTTGTTATGTCTAAGAACTGTTTTCATCTATGCTACTTCCTAAAGATTTTTCTCTAAATTTTTTCCTAAAAATTTTATGCTTTTATATTTAACATTTAAGTATGTGATCCATTTGAGTGTCATTTTTGTATAAAGTATGAGATTTAGGTTGGTATCTCTTGTCTAGTGCTACAGCACCGTTTATTGAAAAGACTGTCTTCCCTTTATTGAATTACTTGTGCTGGGTGCAGGAGCTCATGCCTATAATCCTAACACGCCATGACAAAGCTCCTGTCAAGGCATCACATTGAAAAAGAGTCTACACTAGTCAGCATTAAAGATGTTGGCATCTTTGAAGCCTCTGGTGAAGTCCAGAAACTTTCTAATGAACTCTTCCAGAGCTTCTTCTGGCACTTCATTGGATTCCCCACACAAGACTTTCAGGGAGATCTTGTATCATAGTTTAAATTTCTTGAGCCAACCACATGATGCCTAGAAATCTGCCACCAGAAGGTCCTGGGCAAATTCTTAGCAACTTCTTGGATCATTGGACCTGAGATTTGGGTGTTAACTGCCCTCATTTATTTGAATCAGCTTAATGTGGCTTTACTGATTTCTTTGAGGGAAGTTTTCCTTCTTTTCTGTTGTAAGTCTCTGCTTTACTTACCATATGTCTCCAAGTACTGATGTTTAAGTTTCTGGATGTTGCTAACCATGGTCTTGCTAGCACCAAAATGTTCTGCTGTCTTACTTTGGCTACTGCTTTCCAGAGAATATAGATTCACCTTTTCCTACAGTTCTTTCCTTTGAACCATCATGTCTCAATTAACTATAAGTTTTTTTTCCAGTAATTGTAGGATGTACCTACAATTCAGTTCAGTCCTTCACATTGAAAAAATCTTCTGCAACACATGATAAACTAGGTAGGATGGTATGCCTAATCCAACACATCATAATAATCAAACATGAAAAAAGAATTTATACTAAAGAAAAAAATAATACAAGTAAGGGGCAAAGCCTACATCTCCTATCCTTTGGTATACAGTGCACTCTATAACTCAAGTTATAGAGGATAAATTAATATTGTGTGTCACATACCAACCAAATGGTCAAGGTACAACTTATAGAGGTGGTCAGTATACAGAGGTCACTCTTCACTGAGTGCAAGTGGTACAGGTCCGATCTATGAAAATTAGGTCAACTCAAAGAGGTGGTCAATGTAGGGAGGTGATCAATTATGGAGGTCCTATGGTAGTTGTTGTTGGTAGTTGTGATTTTTGAAGAATTTGTCCCCTTTTTTCTATGTTGTTTATTAGTGTAAAATTGTTTTTATTTATTTATTTATTTTATTTATTCATTTATTTATTTTTGAGGCAGAATCTCATTCTGTCGCCCGGGGTTGAGTGCACTGGCATCAGAGCTTATAGCAATGTCAAACTCCTGGCTTAAGCAGTCCTTTTGCCTCAGCCTTCCAAGTAGCTGGGACTACAGGCTCCTGCTACAATACCAGGCTAGTTTTTCTATTTTTAGTAGAGACAGGGTCTCATCCTAAACTCAAGCATTTGGACTGCCTGGCCTCTCAGAGTGTTAAGATTACAGACATGAGCCACCACACCCGGCCAATTAGTGTAAAGTTGTTTTTAGTATTTCTTTATTGTCCTTTTAATGGCCACATGATGTATGGTGATAATTCCCTATTTCATTTTGATATTAGTGATTGTGTTTTTTCTTCTTGTTAGTCTTGCTAAAGGTTATCTATTTCATTGATTTTTTTAAAACAAAGAATCAGTTTTTTGTTTCATCAAGTTTTCTATTTTTGTTTTCAATTTTATTTATCTTTGCCCTTAGATTTATCGTTTACTTCTTTTTGCTTCCTATGAGTTTATTTTCGTCTTCTATTTGTATTTTCTTGAGGTAATAGCTAATATTATTGATCTGAGACCTTTTTTCTCTAATGTAAGCATTTAGTGCTATAAAGTTTCCTCTGAGCACTGCTTTAGCTGCATTCCACAAATTTGATATGTGTTTTCATTTTCATGTATTTTTAAAAATTTTCTTGAAGAGTTCTTCTTTGGCCCCTGGATTATTCAGTACTATGTTGTTAAATTTCTAAGTGTATGGAGATTTACCTCTTGTCTTATTATTCTTCATTTCTAGTTGGATTCCATTTGGTCAGAGAACATATTCTGTATGACTTTTAGTTTTTAAAATTTCTTGAGGTTTGTTTTACAGTCCAGAATACTGTTTTCTTTTTGTGAGTGTTCCAGTACACTCAAAAAGAGTATATATTTTCCTATTTATTTTTGACTTCTAGCCTTACTGGAATACCACGTATTTCTTCCTTTGCAACTTCTCTGACCCCTTGGATATCCCTTCTTTTTATATTCTTGTTTCTCATTATTGGTTTGTATAGTATCATTGACTATTGATTTCTTTTCTTTCTTTCTTTTTTTTTTTTAGACAGTCTCATTTTGTTGCCTTTGGTAGAGTGCTGTGGTGTCCTAACTCGCAGCAACCTCAGACTCTTGGGCTCAAGCGATTGTCTTGCCTCAGCCTCCTGAGTACCTGGGAGTACAAATGCCGGCCACAATGCCCAGCTATTTTTAGAGACAGAGTCTCCCTCTAGCTCAGAACATGTCTGGAACTCATGAGCTGAGGCAGTCCACTGGCCTTGACCTCCCAGAGTGTGAGCCACCGTGCCTATTTGACAATTGATATCTTTTTATATCTATTTCCTCCTCCTAAAATTTTTTAACCATGTCTCATCTGACATTTTATATACTTCTAAACAAGAATGTACATTTTATATACTTCTAAACATGTTCTTTGTTCTGAAAAATCACTGGTTTTTATGTTGGCTGTTTAATTTGTATTTAACACTGGTTAGTGGCAAAATGACTTTGAACTATTACTACTCTTTAAGTATATTTTTGTTATTCTTCCAAAAGCCACCCACAGGGGATAATTCTTTCAATAAATTTAGACTGAATTAGGAATTGTGTGTTAAGTATATAGCTAAAAATTAAATGGGAGGAAAATTTGTATCTCTACAGCGTTTCCTGGGACATAGATAAATGCCTCTGCATTGCTTCTTATAGTAAGACAATAGACACCAGATGCTTAATGAGGAAGTATTGTAAGAATTCAGAGAAGGAATAATCAAAGAATGTGGACAGGATTAATTCACATGGTCTTCTGAAAAGATAACACCTAAATGAATGGTAGGTGAAGTGGAAAAGAAAGTTGAAATTAAATTACAGAAGTATCTGTATAAGGTGACTGCTAAGCCAAAATGAGCATGACCTGTGAGGAGCATATTCTGGGAGGGAGTGGAGGAGAGGGTTCCTCAGGCACAGGACAGTATTTAAGTTTGAACAAGAGGCAATAGCCAATTTAGTGGTTCTTAATCTGAAGAATGACCTAAAAAAAATATAGTTTAAGCATTGGCATCACCAAGAGGCTTGTTAGAAATTCAAAACTTCAGACTCTACCTCAGACCTACTGAATCAGAATCTGCATTTTTGACAGGATACTTACTTAAGCAGTTTCTATGCATGATTGGGTTTGGTAAGTACTGTTTTGAAGGGAAGTTAATCAAATAGAATTGTGTATAAAATAAATCCTTCCTAGAGGAGAGAGATTATGGTGAGGAGTCAGTACAGATTCGTTTAGGTTGTATATTAGTAATAATACAATTGAAATGAAGACCAAAGGACATACAAGAAGAGCCTTCTTAAAGAAATAAAATCAGTAGGATTTAACAACCAGGGTTTTTTAGAGAATGGAGGAGAGTGCTTAAATCAGAGATCATAATCAAGTTTTGACATTGGGTAACTGAAAACTGGTGGGCCATTTACAGGAAATCAAAAGCCTAGATGGCATAAAAAGCTTTGGTTATTCTTTACTCCCAGGCTACTAAAACTTACTGTTAACAGAAAGTCAGCATAATAATAACTGTGGAGTAAGTCTTGAAAAAGTTACTTTTAAAAACCCCATAATTCAAAATCCTGAAATAGCATTTCATTTTTACAAGTCTTGTTTTATTAGCATGTAAACTTGTATTGATCATTGTTAGTAGTTAAAAGCTAGTGTACTTTTAACACTTACTATGTAAACATTTTTTATTTTTCATAATTAGTTTTAAAGGAAATCTTCCCATTAAAAAAGATAATTTTTGGCTGGGCACGGTGGCTCATGCCTGTAATCTTAGCACTCTGGGAGGGCAAAGTGGGTGCATTGCCTGAGCTCACAAGTTTGAGACCAGCCTGAGCCAGAGCTTGACCTCGTCTCTACAAATTACCGGGTGTTGTGGTGGGCGCCTGTAGTCCCAGCTGCTTGGGACGCTGAGGCAAGAGGATCACTTGAGCCCAAGAGTTTGAGGTTGCTGTGAGATATGACGCCCCAGCCCTCTAAGGGAGGCAACAAAGTGAGACTCTGTCTCAAAAACAAACAAAAATTTTTAAAATGCACATTAAAATAATAATTTCAGTATTTTTGTGTTAGATTGGTGAGGATTAAAATGTTTGGTTCTGATGAATAGGCTTTGGTGAGAATATAGAATGGTGCAACTTTTTAAATGACAATTTGGCAATATTTGTCAAAGCTTAAAAAACGCACAAACTGTTTGATCCAGCTATTTCATTTCTAGGAATTTGTTCTACCAATATACTGGCTCTGTGTCAATCCATAGCCCAATTCATCAAATTTACCAATTGTATCATTGTGTTCAGGAAATTATTTTTCTAGTAGATATAGCCAGAATTGCATCACTTCTTGGGAGAGATTTTCAGTTGATTCTGATTTGTTTTTAGTCCTTTTAAAAGTTAGTTTATGGGTCAGGCATGGTGGCTCACACCTGTAATCCTAGCACTCTGGGAGGCCAAGACAGGTAGATTGCTTGAGCTCATAGGTTCAAAACCAGCCTGAACAAGAGTGAGACCCCCCATCTCTAAAAATAGCTGGGTGTTGTGGTAGGTGCCTGTAGTCCCAGCTACTCTGGAGGCAAAGGCAAGAGAATCGCTTCAGCCAAAGAGTTTGAGGTTGCTGCAAGCTGACACCATGGCACTCTACTGAAGGCAACAAAGTGAGAGTCTCTTAAAAAAAAAAAAAAAAAAAAAAAAAAAGGTAATTTTATGTTTTCCTACCCCAGGATTTTAGTACTTTTAGGATTCTTTATTCACTTCTAAAGTTCATATACCCACTTGCTTTTCTGTGGATTTTTTTCTTAATTTCATAATAATAAGGGAGTACAAATGTTTTTGTTACATGGATTGTTTTTATAATGCTTGAGTCATGGCAGTAAGAGTGCCCATCACTCAGTGAGTGTTCATCATGCCCATAGGTAGGTTTTTTTTTTTTTTATCTCCTCCCTGCCCCCACTTGACTTCCACTGAGTTTTACTTCTTTCCACAGACACGTGTATTCATAGATTAGTTCCAGTTTAGTGGTGAGTACATGTGGTATTTGTTTTTCCGTTCTTGAGATTCTTCACTTAGGATAATGGTAGCCAGTTGCATCCAAATTGTTGCAAAAGGCATTAATTCATCCTTTTTATGGCTGAGTAGTACTCCATGACATACATATACCACATTTTATTAATCTCATGAATTGATGGGCACTTGGGTTGATTCTACATGTTTGTGACTGTGAATTGTGCTACAATAAACATCTCAGTGCAGGTGTCTTTTTGATGAAAAGACTTCCTTTCCTTTGGGTAGATACCCAGTAGTGGGATTGCTGGATCGAATGAATGGTAAGTTTACTTTTTAGTTCACTAAAGAATCTCTATACTGTTTTCTATAGAGATTGCACTAATTTGCAGCTCCACTAATGGTGTATAGTATTGACTATATTTGGAAGAATACACAAGAATTGTTTACTGTAGTTGTTATTAGGGCTGTAAAAGATGGAAAGATGGTTTTAATTTTGATTATCCAGTTAGTAAAAGTAAAATTCATTGTAGAATATGTGAAAAATGATAAAATAGAAATATTCAAAGATAACTATTGTTAAATGTTTGTTTTATTGTACTTTTCTTTTAATCTTTTTATTTTGTAATTTGCTTTTACTTTTTTTATTTTGTAATTTGCTTTTACTTTTTTTACTTAACCATAACATTAATGTTGAAATGAGATGGGGACATAAAATAAATTTGTAAGCATCATTTTTAGTAGTTACTTAATATTGTAATTATGGCAGACACAACACAGTGATAACCTGCCTGATCTAATGGCTGATCTTCTGAGTTTAGTGGATGGCCTTTTCCTTTATTATTATTATTATTATTATTATTATTATTATTTTTGTTTTCAGTTTTTGGCCGGGGCTGGGTTTGAACTTGCCACCTCCAATATATGGGGCTGCCGCCCTGCCTTTTCCTTTTTTTATGATTTGGTATCTAAGTTGTGTCCTCATAGATTGAAGATAACAGTTTATGGATAGGAAAACCTTCCTCTGTTGGATATTGAGACTTTCTCAGTTTTTAATTTTTATTATTATTGTTGTTCATAGTGTAGTAATACATCTTTTTATTTTTTTGAGACAGAGTCTCACTTTGTTGCCCCCCATAGAGTGCTGTGCTGTCATAGCTTAACCTTCAGACTCCTGGGCTCAAGCAATTCTCTTGCCTCAGCCTCCCAACTAGCTGAGGCTAAAGGCACTGCCAGACTGCCTGGCAATTTTCTGTTTTGTTTTTTTTTTAAACAGAGTCTCACTGTGTCACCCTCAATAGAGTGCTGTGACATCAGAGCTCACAGCAACCTCAAACTCTTGGGCTCAAGTGATTCTCTTGCCTCAGCCTCCCAAGTACCTGGGACTATAGGCACCTGCCTCAACGCTTGGCTATTTTTTGTTGGAGTTGTCATTGTTGGTTAGCTGGCCTGGGCCAGGTTCAAACCCACCACCTTCCATGTATGTGGCTGGTGCTGTAACCACTGTGCTACGGGTGCTGAGCTGCCACCCAGCTATTTTTAGAGGTGAGGGTCTTGCTATAGCTCAAGCTGGTCTCGAATTTGTGAGCTCAGGCGATCCACCCACCTCGGCTTCTCGGAGTGCTGGGATTGGCATGAGCTGCCGCACCCAGCTAATATAATATGTCTTTTTAATTTAGTATAATTTTGACCCAATGGACATGTTGATCCTTTAAGGATATTGTAAATATAAGCATTTGAATAAGTTATATCAAAATTTATGAATTTTTATAGATTATTTTGTTTAGAAAATTACACTAAATTAGTTTATTATTCTGTTTTCTACATATCAACATTAATCAAATAAGTATACTGGGACACCCTCTGACACCTGATCTGAGCCCCAAAGACTTTTTTCTTTACCTGGAAATAAGGGAAATATTAAAAGGATGACATTCAGGATATCAAGGGTAATATAAGGATAGCTCTGATGGCCATTTTAGAAAAAGAGTTACAAAATTGCTTTAAAGGGTGGCCTAGGCACTGGCATCAGTGCATAGCTTCTCAAGGAGACTGTAGTGATATTAAGCAATGAGGTATATAGCACTTTTTCTAGGATGAGTTCGTGAACTTAATTGTCAGTCATCGTGTATTTCATCACTTCTCACATCTCTGAACCTTTAACATGTTTATTCAAGTCATCCTCATCATCAGAATAGTGCTTGGTTACATATTAGATGCTCAATAAATGGTGATGAATGGACGAATATCCTTGAGCATTCTTGGCAGTCATACTGGAAAACCTCGTTTCGTAATTGCCATCATCTGTTCTATCCCCCTGCCAGAAGTATCTCTCGAACATGTCCATTTTTCTCAATTTCTGCTGTCATTACATGCTTGGTTTCTCTCCTCTCCTTGAGTGTCTTTTGTGGTCTGCATATGCGTCTTCTTTCTCTACTGCAGTCTCTAAAGGTTGGAGTTACTCAGGCTTCTCTCTCTTTCTTTGGATGGAAAGTTGATACAACAAAAGGAGGATGAGAGTTGTGATATTAGAAAGCTGTGGATTTTTAAAGTGATTCTGATATACAGTGAACTACATGCTAATTTGCTATAAGGAGAAAGGGGAAAGTATACCAGTAGTTACTCTAAACAAAAATCTGTGGAAGTAAGCGAGATAAAATTTGAGAGAACATTTCTAGTAGAGTTCTTTATGGTTTGTTTGTCAGTGAGGAAAATATATTATTACTTTGCTTCTAGATTCTATAAGAATCCAAAATATTGAATAATTGTGTATTCAGTAATCTCTACGATAAGTAAAATGACTTGATTTTGTGTTGTGGGAGTGGTAGTCTGTGTGTACATAGGCATCTATGTGGATGGAGATTCCAGAGGAAGATACAGTTTAAAAGATTTAGGAAAAAAACACTAAAATGGATATGTAATAGGATTATTCATTTATTTAAATTTGAACAAGTAAATGAATAAAAAAGTGAATCCTGTCCTTTTATTTAAAATTAATTTATTAAAATCAGAGAGCAGGAGCTTAGGAGATAAGCTAGATTTTAAAAAGCTGCTTTAATAGCTCAGCTATATTGCAAATCATCTTCAATGATTTAGTGCATTCATTGCAATATGCTGTGTTAAGATAACAGTATGTATACAAAGAAGTACTCTAATTCAGATTCTCTTCCAATCCAAATTAGTAAAACATTAATCTGTGTTAGTTACACCTTAGGAAAAATTTCTTGCAATAACTTCTTTTTAGATTTTTCTGGTTATTATTTTATAACACTAAAATTAAAGCTGTTTGTTAACATTATATGTCAAACATTATATGTCTTTATCAAATACAACTTAAGAGTTTTCTTGGGACAGTGACAAATGTAAATTTTAGAATCAAACTATTCATTAACGTTTTATTTCTTCTGTAGTGAGTCATATATTTAATTCCTTTAAAATATTTCATTTAAAAAAATAAAAATAAAATATTTCATTTAACTGACAGGCTTTTGTAAGTTTTTGCATTTTGGGAGCTTTAGAACCAGGAGGGATCTTAAAGGTTTATCTAATACAAACTGTTCATTTTCTAGGCAGGAAAACTCAGGTTCTTAGAAAGCTAATGACTTGAATAAACTTCTCAAAATTAGTTATCATAAGAATTAGGACTGTAACCTAGATTTGCAACACATACCTTATTTTTTAATGTTTCCTGATTTGAGTTAAATTGAAATGCAGAATATGCTGAATATCGGCAGTCCTTGAGTTACAGATGACGTCACTTATAGTGTTGCATATTCTTTTTTTTTTTTTTTTTTTATAGAGACAGAGCCTCACTTTATGGCCTTTTGGTAGAGTGCCGTGGCATCACACAGCTCACAGCAACCTCCAGCTCCTGAGCTTAAGCGATTCTCTTGCCTCAGCCTCCCGAGTAGCTGGGACTACAGGCGCCAGCCACAACGCCCGGCTATTTTTGTGTTGCATATTCTTAAATGGGCTCCAAAGCCTCCCTGTGAGGAAATTTGATAATTAAAGAATTAAATTAATAATTTGGGGACTTGTTTGTTTCATGTATGTGAGCAAATCCACATGGCATCAGCAGTTCATTGGTGCAGCATCTTAATCCTAGTGGCATCAGCATCATTTTCCTCTTAATTTTTTATTCAATTTTGCAAGTCTGTGTTTACCTTTATGAACATGACTTTGAAGTAAAAGCCTCTTGCAAGTCCAGGTGACCCTACAGTGAAAAGAAAGGTGACTATAATGGAAATAATTAAATGCTCAGAGAAAGGCTAGATGCCATAATTCGTTGGGAAAGCACTAGACTTCATTTGTTTTGACTATAGGAGAAATTGTAAAGGATAAAGTGAGAGTAATAGAACATATGAAAGACAGTCCTCCAATGAAAGTATCTATTGTTAGTAAACAATGTGGTAGATTAATTATTGAAATGGAAAGGTTTTTATTGATTTGGTTAGAAAAGTTTGAGTCTAGCAGAGGTTGGTTCATGAGGTTTAAAGAAGCCATGTTCATAGCATAAAAGTACAAGGTGATACAGCAAACTTTATTGTCTTATTTTAAGAAATTGTCACAGCCACCTCAGCCTCCAGCAACCACCACCCTAGTCAGGGAGCTGCCATTAATATTGAGGCCAAATCCTCTACCAAGAAAAAGAGTATGACTTAATGAAGGCTTACGTGATTGTTAGTATTTTTTAGTCTTAAAGTATTTTTAGATTTTTTTTTTTATATATTAATGCATTTATGGGGTACAATGTGTTGATTTTATATACAATTTGGAATGCTTATATCGAACTAGTTAATTTATCCTTCATCTCGTTTACTTAATTATTGTGTTAAGACATTTATACTCAGCTCAGCGCCTGTGCACAGTGGTTATGGCATCAGCCACATACACCAAGGGTGGCAGGTTCGAACCCAGCCCAGGCCAGCTACACACCATGACAACCACAACAAAAAAAGTAGTCTGGCACTGTGGTGGGCACCTGTAGTCCCAGCTACTTGGGAGGCAAGAAAATTGCTTAAGCCCAATCGTTTGAGGTTGCTGTGACCTGTGACACCATGGCACTCTACCGAGGGCAACATAATAAGACCGTCCCCCCCCCCCAAAAAAAAAAAAAACGACATTATACTCTAAAATATCCTGTTCTTTGGTTATAAAAGTTGAAAAAAAATTTTTTAAATCTTACTCTCATAATTTATATGCTGTATATTTTAGTCTTTTAAAAATTGTATAGTCTTAAATTCCCCAAGGCTATTTAAAATATATATGTGTATTTATTAAAATAGACCATTTTGAATAAATTGCTTTACTCATATCATAGCTAAACACGGACTTTTAGTTTGAAATCTTAAAATATGTGTCTAGAATATATTAGTATGTGCAATTTAAAGATTAATAAAAGCAGCACGCATGTATTAACTGTGATTTTCCACATTGGCAGCATAGCCTTTGAGTTGATTGAATAGATTTGCATTGCTGTATGGATTTAAAATGTTTTTTTCTCCCACATAATCCTTTGTTTGGGGGAGGTAGGCAATGAATTTTCACAGTTGTAACTGATCTAGTGTTGTATTATCAGTAGTCCTTTATGTTTATAGAATGTTTATTTTTGAAAACACTCTGATTCATTCTCTTTGAGACTTTCTGCAGAAGTATTAGTTTGACTAACATTTTCTGTTAGAAATAGAAATGAAATAGTTTTACATGGAACAGAGGCTTGTTGAGAATACTAATTTAATTTTATAGTGTAAAACAGTTATTCTGGATTTTACTGAGGTACAGTAAAAATGAGGTACTCATGCAGATTAGGAAGGAGCAAAAATTAAAACATTAATTGTCTCTTTGTAAAGAATTAAGAACTATTATTTCCATATTTTTGGTTCCTTAAGAATCTTCATTATTAGTTAATTTTATCCTAATGCCTACATGTTAGCATATTTAGAAATCAAATATATATTACTGATAATCCTAGTAATATTCATATGAGCTTGAAAGCTATATATATATATTTGTTGTTGTTGTTGTTGTTTGTTTTTGAGACAAAGTCTCAGTGTGTTGCCCTGGTAGAGTACGGTGGCTTCACAGATCACAGCAACCTCCAACTCTTGGGTTTAAACGATTCTCTTGCCTCAGCCTCCTAAATAGCTGGGACTACAGGTGCCCACCACAATGCTGGCTATTTTTTGGTTTTAGTTGTCATTGTTTGGCAGGCCCAGGCTGAATTCAAAATCGCCAGCTCCCATGTATGTGGCTGGTGCCCTAGCCGCTGAGCTATAGGCACCAAGCCTTGAAAGCTATATTGTTGCTTAAATTTTTTTTATTTGTACAAATTTATGGGGTGCATCTGCATTTTATTACATGGATAGATTGTGTAATGATCATGTTAGGCCTTTTAGGATTTCCTAAATCTAGAAGTCTAAGTAGACTTTTACCCATTAGGTAATTCCTTATCATTCTTGTTTGTTTTTTAAAATTCTTTTTTTCCACTTAAAAATTATTACTTAAGTTTAAACCTCTGACCTCTCCTAAATGAATTCTGTCTTAGTGTGCTTTTCCTCCATGCCTCCACCTATCCAAAAACATCGAAAAGGTGGGCTTCTATATCAATGAGTGCTGTCATGAAGCAAAACCACACAAGTGGTGGCAGTGTCTTCCTGAATGAAATTAGAGATGGATGAACTGGCAGTGATCTTCCAGTCAAACAGGAGCATGTGATTGGCAGCATGCCATTTAGGATAAGAATGTAGGAGGTGATAGAATCTAAATGATTTGGGACACTTAGATTTGACTAAAGAAGTGGTTGCATTTAAGCATGCTAATAAACATGAATTTAAAAAGAAAAAATTTTGAGAAACCAAGACTGGCCACTTGCACTTCAGTTTAGTGTTTTTCCTTAGATTAATTTTTTCTGTCTTACCTGTTACTACTGGTATACTGTAAATTGAAATTCAGAAGCATCTCTAAAAGGACTAATTTACAAATCTAATCTAACTAGAAGAATTTTAAGAGATAGAGAGGTGTTACCTGGATGCATTTGTTTCAAATAGTGTCTCCATCAGTCCTTGCAAATTTTAACATAGACATACCCTTCTATCAGGTTTTCCCCAAATAAAACTTTTTTTCAAATTGAAAATAAGTTGATACAGGCAACTCTTTTTCTTGACAGTTTGCACAAGTGTGATAGAAAACTAATTAGCACACTAATTAGTCTTGTCTTTGATTTTGTGCAGATTTGATTTTATCTTACTAATATCTTTCATCAGGCTTAGCCTGTAACTTTTTAAATGCCTACCCTTCTTCTTAGAGAGCATTAGGTTAATAGGAAACATGTTGATGCTGATTCTCTAATTATACATTTTTTCATCTCTTCTGTCACTTCATTGTCTCCTTGTTTGTTGGTTATACTTAATCTGTAACTGTAATAATACAGTTTTCTCATGATAAAGTAAATATTGACTGGGTGTGGTGCCTCACACCTGTTTAATTCCAGCACTTTGGGAGGCTAAGGGTGGGAGATCCTTTGATGCAACATAGAAAGACTCCATCTCTATAAAAAATTAAAAAATTAGCTGAGTGTGGTGGCACATGCCTATAGTCCTAGCTACTTGGGAGGCTAAGGCAGGAGGGTGGCTTTAGCCTTAGAGTTCAAGATTGCAGTGAGCTGTGATTGGGCCACAGCATGTACTGCTGTTTTCATATATTCCTCTTTCATGCCTCTCCTCTGATTCCCCATATACATTTGTGGGAGCCCATAATTTGCAATACATGTCTGTGGTACAGTGTTGATTAAAATAGACAACAGTATTTGCACTCAAAGGACTCTAAGTCTAATATTCTTTAAAAATTTATATTTTAAAATTGATTTGCTATCATAGAAGAAATACATAGTCTCTATAGAAAACATGGATAATGTTCAAATTTCTAATTTCTCTTGTTTCTGGTCTTGTTTTCTCTAAACGTAGTCACTGGTAACTGGTTTGTGTGTAATTTTTTCTATGATTTCACTTATGTACATTTTTAGTTTAGTTTTGTTCTTTGAGTTAGGGTCTCGCTGTGTTGCCTAGGCTGGCTCTTGAACTAGGTTTAAGATGAGTAGTTAGGATTATAGGTATATGCCACTGTGCTCGGCTATTTTTAGCGTTTTACCATGAAAATTTTTTAGAGTTTATGAAATTAGATCAAATAGAATAATGAAATCTGGTATTTCTATCCCTCAGATTCCACACTTCTTAAAGTTTTAGTATTAGGGGTTCATCTCTTTACTTTTCTCTGCCTTCCTTCCTGGTGGAATATTGTATCATGAAGTTAGATACTTCAGAATGTATCTCCTAGAGAAGAGGGTTTTTAAAAAATGCATAAGCATAGTACTATTATTATACCTAACTAAATTAATAGTAATTCCTTAAATTATCTAATACTAGTCCGTGTCAGGATTTTCTTGATTATCTCAAAAATGTCTTTTTAATGATTTTATTCTCATTCTTCAGAGTTATTGTTTTTGAGGAACTCAGTTGTACCTTGGCAGTAATTTTCTATCATTATTTTGAAGGTACATTGCTGCCTTCTGGCTTTGTTGCTGTTGAGAAGTCTGCTGTTATTATCATTCCATTGGATGATTATCAATCCTTTATGGCTTCTTTTAAGATTTCTGTTGCTTTTAGTGTTCTTCAATTTTATTACTTTGTGTCTGAGTGCGAATTTGTTGATCCCACTTGGGTATCTGGTACTTTCTGGGTCTGAGGATTATTTTAACCAACTCTGGGAAATTTGCAGCTGTTTTGTTTTTCTTTCAAAACTTTGAAAACAGTAAGAACTGTGTATCCAGAAACGTATAATAATATGTATACATATAAAACATGTACAGTTTGATTATAAAGTAGATATGCTTATAACCTCTTCCCATGGCAAAAGTAGAATATTATAAGTAACTCAGAATCTCCTGACCCTTATGTCTTTTGCCATTTGTATCCACTTTTCTTTCCCTTAATGGCAATCATTATCCTGACTTCATCACCTTATATATACATCCCTAAAATATTGTGTTTTTTTTTTAATCTGTTGAAATTTATATGACCAGCATCATATTCTTTATGTCTTGCTTTTTTTTGCTCAAATTATGTTTGTGAGATTCATTTATATTGTTATATAGCTCTATCTAGTTCTTCATTTTCAGCCGTATTTCTTCAGATATTTTGTTTTCTCCCTTTTCTCTCCTGTTTTTCTAGTACTTCCGTTATGTATATATTGATGTGCTTAATGGTGTTCCACATTTCTCTGAGCTATGTTTTTTGTGTGTTTGTTTAGTTAGTTTTTTATTCTCAGTGTTCTTTGGCTTGCCTAATCTCTATCAATCTGTCTTCAATTTTGCCATTTCTTTCTTCTGTCTGTTCAAATGTACTTTAGAGCGCTTCTAGTGAAGTTTTGCAGTTCTTTCCAACTCTAGAATTTCCGTTTAGTTCTTTTTAATGTCTGTATCTTTATTGGTATTATCTATTTACTATATTACTGTCATCTTTCCTTTACTTTCTTAATTATGGTTTCTTTTAGATCTTGGGACAAATTTATAGTGTGTGTTTTGAAGTCTTCAGTAAATCCAACATATGGTTACTGTTGAAGATAGTGTCTTTTTGCCTTTATTTTTTCAGGTGTATGGGTTATATTTTCCTGTTTCTTTGCATAGTTTGTAATTTTATGTTGGAAATTGAAGATTTTATATAATATTGTATCAACTCTGGGTACTTATCTTGCGACTTCCCACCCTCTCCCCAGGCTTGTTATGTTGGTCTGTTTATTAGTGACTGGGTAAATTATTTTAGTGACGTCTTTTTCCCTCTTGCAGTGTTAATGTCTCTATAGTGTTCCTTAAGGGCTCAGATTTGTACCCTTGAACTGCAGTGTTTCTCAGCTCTCTTTATTTCCCTGACTACACCCAACTTTTAAGCTCCACTGGCTGACTGCCCTCTTGTTTTCAGCCATACCTTAGAATTTAAATTGCATCTCAACCAGATCCAAACAGACGTTGCGGTCCATGCTTAAGACTTATTTAGATCCCGGGAGGGCTCATCTTGGTTGTCTTATTCTCTGGTTCTTTCCTGCATCCTTAGCTGACCTACAGTGTAGCATGTATCTTCAATCTCATCCCAAATCGCCTTTTACTTCATCCTGCTTGGGTTTGAGATTGCGTTTAGGCTTGGGGACTTCATCACATTCTTGCAAATGGAGTCTGTTCTTTTGGAAGGAGATTTTCACCTATCTCTGGGGATGTGTTATAGGAGTAACTTGTAGGTGTCTCTTAATTTATGTCTTAGAAAAGTTAAATACAAATATTTTACCAAATAAATACCAAAGTGGTGGTGAGGTAGAATGCAGTCCTGTATGGTTGGTTTTTCTATATAACTGCAGTTTAACCTTTTATGTGATAGATTTTTGAGTTCTTGGGTAGATAGTTTTCTAAAACTTAAATAAGCTTTCCTGGTTTCCTAAAGGTTATATAGTCAGTCTTGAGTTCAATAGTGTATGCATATTATTGGTGCATATTCATGGTATAAGTATATCGGTACCTTGGTACTTGACTTAAAAAGGAGAATAAGTATTCATGCTGATATTTAAACAGTCACTTATCTTGCTTTTTGACTTAGCAAACTCCCTATACTTACAGTTCGGTATGTATTTTTGTCTTTGTGTAATTTATATAAATAACATACTTTGTGAAAGATATGCCTAATACAGAAGCAGTATACAACTTAAGGGTGCTGTTTTTGAAAAAGTTGTGAATTTACAGCTGACATGTAGCATAATTCATTCATTCATTAAATATGTAAGTGCTTACTGTTTACTAGCTGTCATGTTTGTAGGTGCTTGGCATACTGTCATAAATGTGATGTACCAGGTAACTTCTCTCCTGGAACTTCCAGTCTAATGTGAAGAGACTAATTATTAAGTAAACAATAATTTCATAGTTAAAACATTGATTAGGTAAAGTATATAGTATATGGTATTATATATATAAATTATAAAAATTCATAGTTCTATATATATTGAATAGCATATATGATTTTTATAGAAACTTTTAAGATGTCATACTAGATACCAAAGTGTGTGTGTTTATATATATTTTATATCAATAAATAGCTTTCGATTGTGTTTAATTATAGTATGTATATCTTTGGTTGTATAGAATATTCAGATGTGTAATTTCTGTGTAATTATATGTAGTAGAGTTGCACCATACACACATTTAACTTATTAAAGTTCACTATTAGATTGGCAGAAAACTAAAGGGTTAATTAATTTAAATAAAATAATCAAATTCTTAAAAAATTTTGCAAAGTTACTATTATGTACTATATATAAATGTGTGTGTATATGTTTTTTTTTTTTTTTTTTTTTTTTTTTTAGACAGAGCCTCAAGCTGTCGCCCTGGGTAGAGTGCAGTGACATCACAGCTCACAGCAACTTCAAACTCCTGGGCTCAAGCGATTCTCTTGCCTCCCCCTCCTAAGTAGCTAGAGTACAGGCGCCCGCCACAATACCTGGCTATTTTTTGGTTGTAGTTGTCATTGTTGTTTGGTGGGCCTGGGCTGGATTCGAACCCGCCAGCTCAGGTGTATGTGGCTGGCGTGTTAGCTGCTTGAGCCACAGGCGCAGAGCCGAAAATGTATATATTTTTTGATTTTCTTATTGTGACAAAATATATGTCATATAAGAATTTACTGTTTTTAAGTGTACAGTTCACTGGTGTTAAGTACATTCACAGTGTTGTGTAACTATCTCCACCATGTCTATTTCTAGAAGTTTTTCATCATCTCAGCAATTTTCCCTCCCCTAAGCACTTGGTAAACTTGTTTTTACTTTCTGTCTCACTTTGCCTATTCTGGTATGAAATCATAAAATATTTGTCTTTTTATGACTGGCTTATTTCACTTAGCATAATGTTTTCAGTATTCATCAATGGTGTAGCATATATTAGAATTTGATTTCTTTTAGGGCTGAATATTCTATTGTACTATATTTTGTTTATCCATCTGTGAATGGACACTTAGATTCTTTCTACTTTTTGGCTGTTGTGTGTAATGGTGCTGTGAACATTGGTGTACAAGTGTTATTCAAGTCTCAGTTTTCAATTCTTTGGGTGTTTTCAATTCTACCTAGGAATAGTGTTGCTGGATCATCTGCTAAAACTATGATTAACTTTTTGAGTAACTACCTAATTATTTTCCACAGTGGCTGTATCGCCTTATATTATAGTATATTTTTATACATATCTTTTGAACAAGGTTCTAACCATAAAACTAGTACTTCCTAAGTTCTAAGATAAGGAATTTTTGAGCATGATTTTCAGTATATGATTTTGTGTACTGTGTAAGATATGTGAGATTTTTTTATGATGCAAAAGCATCATTATGCTTAGTATTAGTTTAGGTAATGAGGTAAAATTTTGCTGTAGCATATAATTTTGTAAAAGTAATGCCATTTTACTTTTTGGGCTTTTGCAGTCAAACCAAGAATATGCAGCTGCAACTTTAGTAATCATGGCTTCTGTCTTACCATGTTGGAAAGGGCATGAGTTTTGAATTTGATAAGCTTGTTTTTGAATTCTGTTTTCAACACTTTAGCCTCAGTTTCATCTTTTATAAAGGGTGTACTATGTTGTTATTAAGTGACTATGAGAATTGGGTCATGCATATGAAAATGAATTTTTTTCCTACAGAATTAATTATTGAATCATAAACTGATGACTTCTACAGACTCTCAGAGCCCACCTAGGAAAATTACTAGATTTCCTTGCCTTTTTAATCTAAAAATATTTTTTATTTCTGTTGCTTCTAATATTATAAATCTTTTTATTTTAATTGATTCTGTTTTATTTCTATTTTAATTTGGGTTGACTGGCTTATGAAATAAAATTATATTCTGTAAGTGAAAATTTGGATTAGGATATTTGGAGAGGAGAAAGTTTATTTCAAAGCTTATTTTAAAAGCTTATTTCAGGCTCAGCACGTGTAGCTCAGCAGCTAGGGTGCCAGCCACCCAGCCCAGGCCTGCCAAACAGCAATGACAACTACAACCGAAAAATAGCTGGATGTTGTGGCGGGCAGCCTGTAGTCCCAGCTACTTGGGAGTCTGAGGCAAGAGAATTGCTTAAGTGCAACAGTTTGAGGATGCTGTGAGCTGTGATGCCACAGCACTCTACCAAGGGCAACATAATGAGACTGTCTCAAAAAAAAAAAAAAAAAAGCTTATTTCAGAGGAATTACATTAAGGAAATTTATCCATACTTGAAATTCCCTAAAAGTTTGTGTCACTTCACATTTTCAGATGAGTAAATGAAGTCCGGTAGCTTTTGAATGTCTTATCCAAGGTAATATAGCTATTTAGTGAACAAGATGAGGCAGAAGTCAGTTTTTCTTTGAACTCCAGTGTTCTACTACAGCAGGCTGCCCTCCTACCTTTTACCATTCATGAAATTACATTTGACAACTGACTTGTGTGGCATCTATCCATGGTGCTAGAAGTGTGCCAATGTATTTGGTTTTGTTTTAAGTATCCTAAGGGATTTCTTGCTGCTTTATCACTTTCTTTCCCACCAAACATCCCTGCAAACTGTACTCTTGCAAACTTTTTTAAAATTAAAAAGTAAAGAATCAAAAAGCAAAACCTCAATATGTCATCTTTAATTTATAGTAATTTACTTTATAGAAACTTTTTAATTCATGAGCCCCAATGTATTTGCTTTCCAACATTCCATAAATTATATCACTAAAACTCTACAAGCTGATGCTAAGGAAACAATTCCTTAGCATCAGAGATATTGGAAATATAGGTAGCACCCTTCAGTGTTTTTCAGTTGAGTTTCCTGTTCGTGGACCCTCCATTTGAGCCTGTGTACACATACAGTTTTTCATACAGTTTTTGGATGTTTAAATTGGAAGACCCATTAGAAATCAAATAGATGAAGAAAATGAAGAGTGGCAAATCTGTACTGCAAACTAGGAATCCTTGAATTGTTTATAAATACATACATGATTTCTTTTTTTAAACTTATGTTTTGAAGTAATTATAGGTTTACAAAGAGACTCCACTTCATTGTACTTTTCTTCTAATTATTGAGAAAAGTCAGAAGTAATTCAATTTTCCTAAAGGAAAAGAAAATAATTTCTTTTTTTTAAGTTTGTCTGTTTGAATTGCAAAAAAATACATTTCTAGGCTGAGCATGGTGACTCATGTCTGTAATCCTAGCACTCTGGGAAGCTGAGGCAGGTGAATTGCTTGAATTAAGGAGTTTGAGACCAGCCTGAGCAAGAGCAAGAGCAAGACCCCATCTCAAAAAATAGCCAAGCATTGTGGTGGTCACCTATATACTCAGCTACTTGGGAGGCTGAGGCAAGATGATCACTTGAGCCCAAGAGTTTGAGGTTGCTGTGAGCTGTGACACCACAGTATTCTACAGAGGGTGACAAAGTGAGACTCTGTCTCCAAAAAATAAAATACATATTTTTGGCAACAATTTAGATAATACATATTTTTCTTGAAGTTAATAGTCTCCTGCTTACCTCAATTTTGTTTTTTGTGATGTAATAACATTTTGGTGTCTAAACTTCCAAATGTTTTATTTTCTCAGTGAAATAAATCAAATATATACACATACAGGGTTTAAGTAATTGTATATTCATGTTAGTCTTAAGCTTGTTGGTTTTAACAAGCTTAACTATAGAATAAACAGATATCTTTCTGAGTCATAGATCTACCTATAGCTATATCATCATTACCTTAAATGATTTCCCTGTTGATGGACAGTATGTTGTTTGCAGTTTTCTGTTCTTGTGAACAACGCTACAGAGTATAGCCACATATGTGGTACATGTGTGTCAGTATTTATGTTCAATAGGTTCTTAGATAGATGGCAGAAGGGAGTAATTAAGAGCATAGATTCTGGGGCTGAGAGTTTCTGGAAGGAATCCAGGCTAAACTAATAGCTGTTTAACTTAAGGAAAGGTAATGTGCTCTCATTTCCTCTTTTGTGAAGAGCAAATAGTTCAGTATCTCTACTTTCAGGGGAAACTAACTTGGACAGAAAGATGGGGGGATAGGGGCAGGTGCTTTCTCCCTGTTAGCTAAAGAGGTTAGTCATATTTTTTATTTATTTTGAGACAGCGTCTCACTTCATTGTCCTGGGTTGAGTTTCTCCTGAGGAGCTAAAACTATAAGCACCTGAAACCACAGCCAGCCAATTTTTTCTATTTTTGTTATGGTTGGGATCTTACCTTTGCTCAGGCTGATCTTGAACTTCTGATGTCAAGCTGTTCTCTTGGTGCAACCTCTCAGAGTGTTAGATGGCATGAGCTATTGTGCCTGGCTAGATCTTTTTTTCTGTTTGTTTTTTGAGACAGAGTCTCACCATGTCATCCTTGGTAGAGTGCTGTGGAGTCACAGCTCATAACAACCTCAAACTCTTGGGCCCAAGTGATTCTCTTGCCTTAGCCTGCCCTAGCTGGGACTACAGGTGTCCACCATAGTGCCCAACTATTTTTTTGTTTGTTTAGCAGGCCCAGGCCAGGTTCGAACCCACCAGCCTTGGTGCATGTGTCTGGTGCCCTAACCACTGGGCTACAGGTGCTGAGCCTAGATCATCTTTTCATGTAATTGTTTTTCTTTTCATATAATTCTAATTACTTGTAATGGGACGTGAACTATACATCATGTTCTGTTCTTTTTCTTTTAACTTATTTGCCTTTTATTGTTTCTTTGTACATTTTGCACATTAACTTCATCGTGTATAATGAACAGATCTTTTACTCTGTTGGTTGCCTTTAATTTTGTTTATATTGGCTTTCTTCCAAGTGGCTAACTTGGTCATATCGTATTAGGGTTTTTTAATTTTGCTTAAAAAGACCTTTAATATCCCAAGATTTTTAAAAAAGTCTCTTTTTTCCTTCCAAATTTCATTAATTGTCAGCAGTAGTTTCATTGTATAGCTCTTTGTCAGATCACTTGGGATTTATTTTGACTGTAGTGTGGATAGTCCACGTAGCTTCAAGTGGATTGCCAAATGTCCCATTACCATTTATGTCTCCATGGCTTGGAGCATGGCTCATGTCTGTAATCCTAGCACTTTAGGCAGCCAAGGCAGGAGGATCCCTTGAGCTCAGAAGTTTGAGACTAGCCTGAACAAGAATGAGACCCCATCTCTACTAGAAACTTAAAAACTGGCCAAAAACTGGCCAGGCTTAGTGGCTCATACCTGTAATCTAGCACTCTGTGAGGCTAAGGCGGGTAGATTGCTTGAGCTCAGGAGTTTGAGCTCAGTCTGAGCAAGAGAAAGATCCTGTCTCTACTAAAAATAGAAAAAATAGCCCGGTGTTGTGGCAGATGCCCTTATTCCCAGCTACTTGGGAAGCTGAGGCAGGAGTTTGAGGTTGCTGCGAGTTATGACGCCACATCACTTTACCCAGGGTGACAGAATAAGATTTTGTCTCTAAATAAAGGAATGATCTAAGGAACAAATAAATAAATGAATGAACAAACAAATAGATAAATAAATGGTTGCCATGAGCTAGGTTGATGCCATGGCACTCTAGCCAGGGGCAACAGAGTGGGACTCTTATCTCAAAAACAACAACGACAAAAAAAAAAGAATATTAAAATCTCATAAATTCATTGATCTGTTTCTAGATTATTTTGTTTCTTTGCTCTTTTGTCTATTTTTCTGCCACAGACATTTTGGGCTTGTTTGTGACAGTGTCTCATTTTATTGCCCCAGGTTAGAGTGCCTTGGTGTCAGCCTACCTTACAGCAACCTCAAACTCCTGCCTCAGCTTCCCAAGCAATCCTACTGCATCAGCCTCCAGAATAACTGCCATTATAGATGGCCGCCCAAACACTCAGCGATTTTTTTTTTCTATTTTCAATAGAGATGTTGTTTTGCTCTTACACAGGCTGGTCTCAAGCTCCTTGTGTAATTATCCCACCTTGGTCTTACAGAGTGCTAGGATTACAGCTGTGAGCCACTGCACATGGCTATAGTATACATTTTGATAATATTTATTGTAGCTTAATGGTCTGGTTCATTATCAGGGCAAATCTCAACATTTTTTTCCCAATAAACTTCAAAGTAATTTTCAAGTATTTACTCTTTTATGTAAACTCTAGTTTGTCAAATTATGTACAAAAATACCACCATGATTTCCATGGGGCTTACTATCAAGTTACAGATTAGTTTTGTAAGCTATCAGTTTTTAACTTAAAATATTGATTTCAACCTAACCTTTTTGTCTAACCATGACTTTAACCTAAATTTTTACCTAAAAGTTTCAACTCTACATAATCTTAAAAGTTGTATTGTTGAATTTTTTAAAAGTGTTTGAGATATGAAGGTCTATCTGTTTCCTTCTCCCTTCCTGTTTGTTGTAAGCTTTTTGTAGCATAACCGTAGGGGTACTTTTGTTTAATGTGTTTATTTTCCCAGAAGTTTTCATTGGCATATTATTGTATAATTAATTATAAACACCTAGGTTCTAGGTCATCTTAATTTTGCATTCTGTCTTGTTTCCCTTTTATTTCTTTTTCTTTTTTCTATTTTCTGTGGCAAGAGTTTGATATTAACATGCAATGTACCTTTAGTTCAAAGATGAGACAGGTTTTTGTTTTTGTTTTTTTGGTGACAGAGTTTTGCTGTGTTGCCTGGCCTAGAGTACAGTAGTGTTATTATAGCTTAATGTAATCTTAAACCCAGTGATCCTCTTGCCTCAGCCTCCTGAATAGCTGGGACTACAGGTACATACTATCACTCCCAGCTAATTTTTCTAGTTTTTGTTCAGATGGCATCTCACTCTGTCTCTCAGGCTGACTTTGAACTCCTTTCCTCTCAAAAGTGGTAGAATTACAGGTTTGAGCCACTGCCCCGGGCTGGTGGTCTTGTAAGGCTAAAGATGCCTTACATTGTATATTCCCTTAAAATGTGCATGATTAGTGCTTATAGGTTAGTACTAAATGTTTTATCAATATATAGAAAAAAGGAAGTTATTTTGTATTTGTGTTAAATCTAAAACATTAATAATGCCAGGCATTTTACCTTGATATGCAAAAATTTTAAGAAATCCATTCTGAATCTACTGTATGATAATAACAATAATGGTTCCTCTGTCAGTATTTTTCAAAGTTTTTGATACTGTGACTTTTGGTTGTTGAATGTGAGTTTTTTGTTTTTTTTTTTTTCCGGGAGTAAACAGTGTATTTTGTTTCTTCTCATACAGGTCTTCAAAGTTCTACATTTTAGCTCACAGTGCTGAACTTCCTTCTCCCTTAAATTATTATAAACTTTTGCTGCTGTTTAATAAAAGTGAAGATGTCTCGCAGTCCTGACGCGAAGGAAGACCCTGTGGAATGTCCTCTTTGCATGGAGCCCTTGGAGATAGATGATATCAACTTTTTCCCTTGCACCTGTGGCTACCAGATTTGCCGATTTTGTTGGCATCGAATTCGCACTGATGAAAATGGGCTGTGCCCTGCATGTAGAAAGGTAAATACTTAAAAGTAGTTTTATAGTTATTTGTTTTAATGGTACTGTTTTTTTGCCATTGTAAGTATGAGCAAGTGAATTTAAAAGACTATAAGCCTCAGGTGAAATTATGGTTAGCATTATATTTTTAAGACATAATGAGGTGGAAAGAACACTGCACTAGGTGTCAGGGTCAAGTCTTGACTTTGTTGTTCACTAACTCCATGGCCTTTGTAAAATCCAATAACCTCTCTGGCAGTTAGTTTGTTTTTTTTTAATCTTAGAAGAAGGACACAGTCAGGAGTGCTTGCTGTTTAAGCGGATTAGGAGTAAAGAGGTAACTGTTTTTGAGAGGATGGTGTGAAATTGGAAATCATTTTGTATTACACGTAGGAGGAAATTCATGTTAATTTTCTAGTTCAAAGTAGGAGAGATATTTACAAAAGGAGTTAAAAGGACAGAAATCCTAGTTTTAGAAGATAAATAATTGTTCATTTTGTTGAGCCCTTACAAAAATTCTAACCTGATATGGCTATCCCTATTTTATATTTAAGGATACAGGAGCTTAGAGAACTTAATTTGTCTAGAGTCATCAATTAGCAAGGAGGAGATTCAGATGTATCTTTCAGTCTTTGGGATTCAGATATATCTTTCAGTCCAAAGTCTTTGTGCTGAAACTATTATATTATTGCAAAGCCCTTTCTAACTCTTAAGTTGTTAATATTCTCTGGGGTTGTTGTTTTGATAAGTATCTGCAGCAGAGTTACAGTATAGTCAATGAGCTATTAGTGTAGGTAGGACTGCTGCATTTCTATTTTGAAGAACTTTGTCACCTTAGAGATAATGCAAATATCTATCGTGTTATAGAATTTGCCTTCTCTTTAATGTCTGTGTGATTAAAACTTTCTTTTCTAGTTACCTATTTCAAAGAGCTCTTTTTAAAACCATTTTTTCAAAGAGCCCTTATGTTCATTACCACCAAATTTTGAGAAGGTTGAAATGTGTTTTAGATACCTAAAATTTTAAAAATAATATACTATTCAACTTTATTACCTAAGAATTTAAAAGAAATTCCCGGAGGCAATAAACACATTATCCATTTTTTAAAAAAATCTAATGTGTGTATAATATATATTATATGAATAAACAACATTTGGTCTAATAAAGTGTTAGTTAATATAGATTATACATTTACAGATTATTACATACATTACATACATATTGTATATGTAACATGTATTATATATCTATAATGTATTTTTATATACAATGTATTTACAATATCATTGTATATAATTAATATTCTTTAAGAAAGTGAAAGGAAAGGTAAGTAAAAACTTTAACAATTAGCTTTGGCCAAAATTTTTATGAATTTTTATTTATGAATTTTAAAGATGTCATATTTTTAAAATTTCCATGAGAAGATAACCATGTTGCACTATTTCTTTGAAAGTAGTGACTTTCAGGATTACCCAAGACTCTAAGGACTGTAAATTTGATCAGTTTCAATGATATTTTTTCCCCTCTTTTGGAACGTTATGAAATAGTCTTAATAAAAGGATCAATTGTTAAATTATCATTAGAGAGAAATTCATTATTTGGGGAAATCGCGAAGAAAATCATAATCATAGTTTACCTGGAATTACTCCAAATCCTCAGAAAGTAGAGAAAAATAAGATATTTTAAACATAAAAAATAAAATGACTTCAGCAAAGCTGGTTTTGAATAAGAGGGTGCCCTCGGAAGACCAAAAATTGTGAGGAATCTCTGAAAGATAGAAGGCCATTGGGATCAGTTTCAAGAAAGAAGCATTAGCTCAACTCAGGAGAAGACTGCTGAAAAAAATGAATAGCAATGCTTCAGGATCCTAGGAAAAATATCAGTGTGGTTGATTGAGCAGCCATATGGGTCCAGGCCCCCTTTTGTGCCATGTAGTAGAGACAGATGCCTTCTAGCTAGAACAGTGATTATAAATTTGGATCAGAGCCTTAAGGTGAATGAAAACACTTTAGAAGAACTAGGAGCTCTTGTGCTCAGCAAATTACCTACTGGCACACACTGTCCAGCAGTTTGTCTTTGCTGTAGTCACAGGGGAAACTCTTGCGCTAACAGCAAAGTACTGATAGACAAGTTGACAGGGTTCTTACATGTAAAGATGTGCAACAGCAAATGACACAGATTTTAGCATAATCAACATCATTAAAGAAAAGTACAAAAATCAGTGAGAATTGCCTAACATAAAGAAGCAAACAGACACTTTTAAAAGTACCATTGGTACCTTTTGGAGAAGTGAGAGAAAATGCCATTCATGTAGAAAGAATACATTTTTTAAAACAAAAGAACCAATTAGATGTCTTAAATGAAAAAATCTCATAGATAGCATGAGAGCAGAATGGTAAAGAGCAACCTGGTAAATTGGAAGATTATGCTGAGTGGTTTTGTTTTTCAGAATATAATACAAAAAGATAAAAACTAGCATGAAAGAAAAGTTCAGCAACATTGACTATCCATAGCAGGAGTGTCCCAAAATTTTTTTTCCTCTGCTATACATTGAAAGAAGAAGAGTTGTCTTGGCCTGTTAAATACACAAACACTAATGAAAGCTGATTAGTAAAAATAAGGTCCATGCATACTTTTCTTGATATCCAACATCACAGATAATCAAAAAAAGTCCTCACAAAATCAGCATGTGGCCTATGTGCCACAGGTTTGACACCCCTGTTGCCCCTCTCAGTCAAGATTCAGCAAATCTCTGATGATCAGCCCCAGTGATTATTAGCACCTAATTTGCAGGTTCTGGTATCTGCTGAGAGCAGGTTTAGAAGGAGTAAACCAGCTCAGCGCCCATAGCTCAGTGGTTAGGGTGCCAGCCACATACACCAAGGCTGGCGGGTATGAATCCGGCCCAGGCCTGCTGAAGAACAATGACAACTGCAATACAAAAAAATAGCCAGCCATTGTGGCAGGTGCCTATAGTCCCAGCTACTTGGAAGGCTAAGGCAAGAGAATTGCTTAAGCCCAGGAGTTTGAGGTTGCTGTGAGCTGTGATGCCACGGCAGTCTACCAAGGGCAACATAGTGAGACTCTGTCTCCAAAAAAAAAAAAAAAAAAAAGTGAACTGAAAATAGATGTGAAGAAATAATCAAAGAACTAATAGAAGAAATTTCCTCATGATGAAAAGCAATTGTCTTCCGATTAGAAGGGTGCCATGAATATAAAACAAGACAGTAAAAGATCAACATCTATTTATATAAGAAGTTTTAGAACATCTAGTAAAGACAGAGTTCTAAGATTTCATAAGATATAAATATATATAGACTACAAATCAACAAGAATAAAATTGATACCAATATTTTCATTTTATAATCAAAGAGTAGGAAAATAATTGAGAAATTATTTCCCCCAAATTTTGAGGGAAAACACTTGAAAAGAAAAATTCTCAAGTTTCCTGGGGTGGTGGCTCATGCCTATAGTCCTAGTACTCTGAGAGGCTGAAGCGGGTGGATTGCCTGAGCTCAGGAGTTCAGGAGTCAAGACCAGCCTGTGCAAGAATGAGACCACTTCTCTAAAAATAGCCAGACATAGTGGCCGCCTGTAGTTCCAGCTACTTGGCAAGCTGAGGCAAGAGGATCACTTGAGCCCAAGTGTTTGGGGTTGCTGTGAGCTATAATTATAAGGGTACTCTAGCCTTTTTGAAAACTTTACAATCTTTATAAAAAAAAAAAAAAAAAAAAAAAAAAAAAAGATTCTTAATATTATTCATATGTGAAGCCTTAATAAAACATCTGCAGACATGCAAAGATTCACAAAATTTATATACCACCCTGTAGACAAGTAGAAGAGTTGAGGATGACTGCAAGGTTTTGAATAGAGCAACTAGAAGTAAATAATGGCCAAAAATGGGGAAGACAGACTACAACAGAAACAGGCTTTTTTTTTTTTTTTTTTTTTTTTTTTAAAGAAGATCATGAGACCTCGGCGCCTGTGGCACAGTGGCTAAGGCACCAGCCACATATACACCTGAGCTGGTGGGTTCGAATCCAGCCTGGGCCCGCCAAACGACAATGACAGCTGCAACCAAAAAATAGCCGGGCATTGTGGTGGGACCCTGTAGTCCAAGCTACTTGGGAGGTGGAAGCAGGAGAATCGCTTGAGCCCAGGAGTTGGAAGTTGTGGTGAGCTGTGATGTCACAGCACTCTATCCAGGGCAACAGCTTGAGGCTCTGTCTCAAAAAAAAAAAAAAAAAAAAATCAATCAATCAATCATGAGACTCAGAGCCCATAGCTCAATGAGTAGGGTGCCAGCAACATGCATCGAAGCTGGCGGGTTCAAACTCTGCCGGGGCCTGCTAAACAACAATGACAATTGCAACCAAAAAATAACCAGGTGTGGCAGGCACCTGTAATCCCAGCTACTCTGGAGGCTGAGGCAAGAGAATTACTTAAGCCCAGGAGTTTGAGGTTACTGTGAGCTGTGATGGCACAGTACTCTAGCGAGGGTGACATAGTGAGATTCTGTCTCAAATTAAAAAAATAAATAAAGAAGATCATGAACTCAGTTTTAAGTATGTTAAGTGTGATGTTGTTAGAAATCTAACTGGAGATATTGCATAGACAGGTGAATGTTCAGGTCTGGATTTCAGATGAAGTTTTGGTACGGAGGTAGAAATTTGGGAGTCAGCAGCATATAGTGTGTTATTTATAAAATTATGAAACTAAATCATGAGAGAGAAGGTAAATAGATTAGATAAGATCATGAGAGAGTGGGTAAATGGAAAAGACGAGAAACTATCTAAGGATGAGTGCTCCAACATTTATAAGGTAAAAAAAAAATCTAGATTATAAGAGTCTAACATAACCTCCTTTTAGGTCTCCAACTTATATCTTTAGCTAAGGCAGTTATTGTTATTCGTCAGGTGATTGTTTGGTTTCTTGTTGACTTAACTGTATCTCTCAGAACCTCTCCATGGTCTCCTGGCTGCCAGACTTGCCCATACCTTTTTCATGGCCGGACTGGTTCATGGAAAGCACACAGGGCAAGCAGCAGAGGGCCTTGGACCTGAGGTCTGGTTTAGTCTTGCCAGAGAATATGTTGGGTGCACAGGTATTATTTATGAAGTTGCCCATCTCAGTCAGGGTCCAGCAAATCTTCAGTCTCTGATGATCAGCCTCAGTGATTGTCTTACCACACAGGAAAAGCACAAGTGTTGCTAGTGGCCTGGAGAGGACCCTGAAGCTACCACTTACACAGCATCCCAATTGTGCAGGGAAGGGCCTGCAGAGGCCACTCTGAGGTAGCATATTGAGATCATTCAAATAAACTTGGAGATGCAGGAAGAATGCTACTTGAATCAGCTGTGATTTTGGTCTACAGGGTGAAAACTGCCTGTTTGAAGAAAGGCCTTCTTTGCTTTAATAGCTTTGACAAACATAAACAGATAGGTATTAACATCCAACAGAGTTTAATTTTTGGTCCTAGGCACAGGCTACTTGGTCATTTCTTGGACTGCCTTTGTATGTCCTTTTAGTGGAAAATACATGATGAAAGCAGCAGATGTGGGAACACAGGTGTTGTACTGGCATAGAATTATGTAATATTGACTCACATGGAAACCAGGACAAGGAAGGAAATGAGAACTTTAACATAAGTTATTATTTTTATCTCAGAAATAATAGAAGATACTGTATCTGTGAAACAATAAAATTATGTAACAGAATATTCAGTGAACAATAACCATTGTTATTAAAATATAATAGAAATAAGGAAAATTTTGGAAGCTGAGGTTAAGAAGATCTTAGAATCACAAAAAGCAAAAGAGATGGAATATTTGACAAAAGAGGAGTTTATTTAAGGATCCATCAAGGAGATCAAGTACCAATTAATTAAGCATTCTAGAAAGAGATGACAGTGAAACAGAGGGGAAGTAAATCTAAATTATGATTAAAGCATATTTCCCAGAACCAAAGAAAACATATTTCCAGACTGAAAGGGCCTATCAAACATCCAACAAAACCTTTTTTATGTTGAAATACTGGAATACTGAAGACAAAGAAGTTTTACAAGTTTTCAGAGAGGAATAAAGTAAGTCACATGTAAAAGATCAGGAATCGCAATCATTTCAAACTTCTCAACAGCAAGACTTGAAGCTAGAAGACACTTCTGAAGAAGACACTTCTGAAGGAAATTAATTTTCATCCCAGAATTCCATATATGCTCAACTGTTAAATATGAACGTACACTACAAGACATTTTTAGACCTGAGTGGTCTCAAAAAAAATTTAACTTCAATACATTCTCTCCCAGGGATCTAATGGAAGATGTATCCCATCAACATAAGAAATAAGGAACACATGAGATAAAAGAGAGAGGTGCTCCAACACAGGAGAAAAACAGTGGGATTCCTGGGGTGATGGGGAAGGATGACAGCTGTGCCCCTAGTAAAGAGGGCAACCAATTCAAATGCAACACATCAGGAAGCTCCAAAAGAGATTTCTGTAAGAAGATAAAAGTGAAGGAATACTTGGTGTTTCAAAAGTGAAAAGCCTTGTGAGGTCACTTTGAAAATTGGAAGAGTTTTGGTGATTGAATTAGTGATAAACACTTAGAAACATTATCAGACAATAAACTTTGGGGTAAACAAAAAGTTGTACAGAAAAGAAAAAATAATCATGTTACTCTACAGTAACTCACATGTAAGGTAGGGGCTTAGATGTATTTTTTTCTATACAGATAATCTATTGTTGCAGCAGCATTTGTAGAAAATTGATTCAGGAATCTCCTCTTGAAAATCAGTTACCCATTAATGTAATGTTTTTAATATTTTAAAATTTAATATTTAATATATTTAATAAATATATTAATGTAATATATTTCTAGAGTCTGTATTCTGTCCATTGATGATTGTATCTGTCCTTATGCCAGTACCACATTGTCTTGATCACTGTAAGTTTTAAAATCTGGCATGATAAGTTTTTCAACATTTTACTCTTTTTAGAATTTATTTTGGGTATTCTAAGTCCTTAGCATTTGCAAATAAATTTTTAAATCAATTTTTCAGTTTCTATAAAAAGCCTACTGCAGCGGTTCTCAACCTGTGGCTTGCAACCTCTTTGGGGGTCTGATGACCCTTTCACAGGGGTTGCCTAAGATCATCTTGCATATCAGATATTTACATTACAGTTCATAACAATAGCAAAATTACAGTTATGAAGTAGCAACAAAGATAATTTTATGGTTGGGGGTCACCACAACATGAGGAACTATATTAAAGGGTTGCAGCATTAGGAAGGTTGAGAACCACTGGCTTACTGGGATTTTGGTTAAGATTTCCTTAACTATATAGAATATTTTATTTTATTTTATTTTATTTTCTTTTATTTTATTTTATTTTATTTTATTTTTTTTATTTTGAGACCGAGTCTCACTTTGTCACCCTGGGTAGAGTGCTGTGACATCATAGCTCATAGCAACCTCAAACTCTTGGGCTTGAGCAGTCCTCTTTCCTCAAGACTACACCTTGTAGTCCCCCAAGTAACTGGGACTACAGGTGCCTGCCACCACACCCAGCTAATTTTTTCTGTTTTTAGTAGAAATAGTGTCTTGTACTTGTTCAGGCTGGTCTTGACCACCTGAGCTCAGGCAGTCCAGCTGCTTCTGCATCCCAGAGTGCTAGGATTATAGGCATGAGCCACCACACCCAGCCAACTATATAGATTATTTTAAATGAAAATGACATCTGAAAAATGTTGATTCCTTCAGTTAATAAATAATATATCTTTTAATTTTTCTAGGTTCTAAAAATTTTTTAGCAGTGTTTTTTAGTTTATAGCATACAGAGTGTAGTGTGGAATGTTTTGTTAGGTTTATCTGCATTCAAATTTTTTATTTTCTACTTATTTGTACAATAACAAAGATTGTTATTGTACAATCTTTGTATGTTGACCTACGGGCTTGTTAAATAGATTCCTTAGGGCATGGTACAGTGGCCTTGTGTCTTATAATCCCTCACAGTGCTTTGGGAGGCTGAGGCAAGAGGATTGCTTGAAACCAGTGGAACCCTGGTGTTTGGATAAAAGTCCACTGGTAAGGATAATGTTTGAAACCAGTGGAACCCTGTCTGTAAAAACATGAAAACTACTGACCCAGCGTGGCAGTATACCTCTGTAGCTGGCAAGCACTCAGGAGGCTGATAGGGGAGGATTTTGCTTGAGCCCAAGAGGGGTCAAGATCAACCCCTGTCTGGGGGGCAGAGTAAGGCCCTGCCCCCTCAATCCTCCCCCCCCCCCAAAAAAAAAAAAAACAAGGATTCCTTAGGATTTTCTGCATAGATGCTCATTATGTCTTCTGTGGATAAAGGCAGTTTTACTCCTTCCTTTCTAATCTCTATGCTTTTTAATTTTGTTTTTGCTTTACTGCACTGGGTAACTCCTCCAATATAATACTGAAACGCAATGATAAGAAAGATGTCTTTGTTCTCAATTTTAGCAGGAAGGTGTTGAGTATTTTGCCATTAAGTGTTGGCTGTACTTTTTTTTTTTTTTTTTGCTGAGGATGGTCTTTTCCAGGTCAAGGAAGTTTTCTTTCATTTCTAATTTATTGAGAGATTTTATTGTGAATGGGTTTTGAATTTTGTCAAATACATTGTTTCATTTCTATTTAGATAGTCATATTTTGTCCTCTTCATTCTGTTGAAATGGTGATTTATGTTAATTTCTGAATCAACTTTTAATGGGGGGGAACCCTACTTGATATGGCGTATTATTCTTTTTATTCAATTGGGCAATATTTTCAAAGGATTTTTGTGTCTGTGCTAGAAGGGTGTTTATTTGTAGTTGTCCTTTGTATTGTTTTGAGATATGTTATCAAAGCTTTTTATTGTTTTTGGATTTGTTATCAAAGTAATACCAGCCTTATAAAATGAGTTGAGAAATGATGTTTCCTAATTCTCTATCTCCTGAACGAGTTTGCATGTAATTGATATTCTTTTTTATTTATGCCCCAAATTCATTATTGGTGTGAAATCTGAGATGTCATCATTGGAAAGCACTTGTGAAAACTAGCTACCACAGTATTTCTCTATGTTTACTTTTGGAATTCCTTTTGGGCTAACTCCCTCTTTGTGCTGTTTTGCCCTGTAAATGTTACTTGACTTAGCCTCTTCAAAATTTGACCACTATTCTATTCATTCTGACTTTTGGATAATACTGAATATTGGCCCCACCAAAAGTTAGGATAGGTTAGAAAGTAGACTTGGGGTGTGTGGTGAGGGAGGCTAAGAGACCTAAATCTTTAACTTGCATATCATAATATCAAAGACTAAAAATCAAAGAGTAGTAATACAAACAAGTTATTTAGAGATATGATAGTAAATATTTCTAGGGAGAGACACCTGGTGTGGAGGAAGAAGGAAATGGAGGACGGTTCTTTTTCCTGATAAAAGTTGTAGAACTCATAGACTGGGAACATGCATATACAAGAAACATATCAATGGAACAAGGGAAAAAAGATTTGATGGGCAAATGGAAAGAATAGGAAAGAAGATTTAATAATACTAATATTAGTCGTAATAAAACTCAAGATCACATTTCAAAAGAATAAAAAGGAATTTTTCTTGCTGATAAAAGGTTCACAGAGTCTTGAAGTATTAATACATTGAGGTGTTATAAATACCAAGATAAACTGACATTAATATTCCTAATCAACTTCTGTATTTTATAAATTGACAGATAAAGCAAACAATAAAGCAGAAATGGAAAATTTTAATAACTCAGCAATGTGTGTATGTGTGTGCGTATAACTTTGTTCACAACTTAAACTACAAGAGTCATAATCACAAAAATTGTTAGGTCTCCGTGGATATATTAGCCAATTCCAAAAAGTACACTTGTGTATTTTAAAATTTTTCTTCTGCTTAGGGTTTTAGAACTTTTTATACCTGTGGGCTGCTAAGTTTTCTTAGTTCTAGAAAAAAAAGCCATTATTTCTTCAGATATTATTATCTTTTTTTCCTTTCCTCTAGGACTCTGACTAAATATTTTTCAGATCATTTTACTGTCTCCCGGGTCTTTTAATTTCTTTTCTGTATTTTTTACCTTCTCCTTAATTTGTTAATAGATGATTCTTTCTGATCTGTCTTCATGTGTAAAGAGTTTATTCTTTGGATCCAGTCTGCTGCTTCATCTGTCCATTGAGTTTTTAACAGTTGGTTTTATGTTTTCTAGAAGAAATAAATGCTCTTTTTTCCTACTTGCTATGATATTTAAAAATATATTTCTTATACCTTGCAGATATTTTCAAGTTTATCACTCCTTCTTTCCTTCCTTCCTTCTTTCCTTTTTCCTCTTTTTCCTTTTCTTCCCTCCTACCCCCCAGCAGAGTCATGATCTGTTTCCCTAGGTAGGGTGCAATGGTGTCGTCATCTCTCACCGCAGTCTTAAACTTCTGGGCTCAAATTATTCTCCTGTCTCAGCCTCCCAAGCAGCTGGGACTACAGGCGCCTACTACTACATCTGGCTGATTTTTTCTATACATATTTTTAAAACAGATAGATATTTTAAAATATTTGTTCTGTAATTCCAGTAGCTGAAGTCTATGCTGGTTGTTATTCATATTGTTTATTTTTTTTATGTGCTTAGTTTATGTGCCTGCTTCCTGAAAGTCGTTGTCATTAATAAAGTTTTTTTGTACAGAGTGTTCCAAAAGTCTCAATACATAGGAAAATCGCATAGTGACATATCTTGGAATGTGTTCTTGAGTGGGAGAGACTTGTGTATGCAGAAGGATGTGGCCAACACATGGAGAGTATTTCATAAAATTTTGTAATGAATATTTTGTAAATAAAGGTACAGTAGCTACAATCTCCCATTTTCCTTTATGTATGGCAACTTTTGAGACACCTTGTACATTCCCCAAAAGAATGGCTTTGCCTTCTTCTAGATCCCGTAAACATTGCATTAGGGATGCTGCATGCCTCAAGGTCTTTTGGTCTGGCAAGCTGTACATCTCCAGGGCATGATTTTTCCCTAGGGCTGGCTGCAGTAATTTTTCAAGGATGGTTTTCCCTCATCCTCTTTGCTTTTTATCTTACCTTATTTTGACTTCTCTATAAGTTTGGGTTTTTTTGTCCTGAGATTACCTGTGGAGAGTGGGCTGGGTCTCTTCTTAACCTGGAACCAGCTTTGCCAAAGACACTACACTTTGGGCTTTGAATGCTGCCTCTTTCCCCTCATTTGTCTCTTTCCTCCTATTTGTTTGCTCATTGTCTTTAGTAAGAGAGTCTTTCACTATTATCAGAAAGCCTCAAAAATAGTATAATAAAATTAGATATTAACAGCCAAAGGATGTTAAAAAGTTCATCTAACTGTAAAATAAAATAACTCTTGGTTTAAAAAGATCAGAATGAAAATTACAAATTATTTTGAATCAATAGTTAGAACATGACTTCTCCAGATATATGGAATGAGACCAAACTGGAATGTAGAAGAAAAATTAAAGCTATGAATTTATTAGAAAACAAAAAAAGAAATGAACTTATTTCTACCTTCAAAAATCAGAAAAAGTGAAAGACAAGGATTAAGCAGAATTAGTGAAATAGAAAAAAAAATTTTTAGTAATAGAGCTGGTTCTCTGAAAAGATCAATAAAATAAAGTTTTGGCAAGTCTAATAAAAAAAAAAATAAAGACATGTAAGTAGCATTTGGAAAAAAAGTGGAAACCTAACTACACACAGGGAAGAAATTAAATGATTGTAGTAAAAACTACAAACCCTGTTAATTAGTAATTTGGCAATTTATTGCCAGATAAATTCTATTAAAGCAGTGATATATCTAGGTGCATCTCTACTGGCAGCCTATTTGGCGTTAGTTTGGTATACAGGGTTTTCATAAAGTTCATGTACAATTTAAAATAGTTATTTGTATAACACACAATAGTACCTTTAAAGCCAAGTTCTCTGCTTATAATACTTCATTTGCTGTTATATTTCTAGAAATTTAACGTGTTTCAGTAAAAAAGTTGACCAGGTATATTTTTCTTTTTATTCATTATTAGCACTGCATTGCTAGCTTTGTGGGTCTTGTTCACTGCAGTTATTCAAATTAGATTTCTTCATCTTCCATCTGTACACAGTCTACTGTCTTTCTTCATTTCATTGTGTCAGTTCATTGATGTTCTGAACTTGGGTTTAGATAGTAGGCATATGTGATGATGTATATAGAGAAGGAATGGTCACAGAGGAGGAACTGTTATGGATGTGAGCTTTTCCAACTTTAAAATGAAACTTTTTCACAAGTTAGGCTAATAAGCCTTTGATTGTGTATTTGCTATGTATGGTCAGATTAAACTAGTATGTTTAAAGTTTTTCAGATGTTAAGATTGAAAACCTAGTACCTGTAACTTCCTTTAAACTATTGAAATAAGATATATTTAGAGGGTAAATTGTAGTAAAATAATTTGTTTCACTGTTCTTTGGTGTTTGTATTTGGTGTATCTTATGTAATATAGCAGTTATGTTCCAACAAAGTTGACTTTGAAGCCTGATGGAAGTATATTTCCATAGACAGGAAAAAACTTGGAATAGCATTTTTAAAAAGACTAGGATAACAGTGTAATTCAGTGTTAGAAACTCAACATGGTGGTGCATCAGTAATAATTTGATATTTGACAAAAGGTTATATTGCAGCCTAATTTTTTTTACTTGTCACTTTCCATCAGTTTGATATTTATGCATTTTTTGGTTTTACCTTACTTTGCTTCAGCTTTAATCAGGATTTCATAGTATCAGAGAAAGCTAACAAAATAATCTTAGAATGTTTGTGAAATCCCACCTGTTCTCAGAACAATCTGAGTCCCAGAAAGGTTACTTTACTGCCTCTCACACTGTGATGAAGAACCAGATTTTTCTTTTTTTTTCCTTTCCTGCCAATCTGTTAAAGACTGATAAAGAGCCCTATTATTATTCATGCCTCATATTTTGCAGAGTCCACTGATGATGATGTACTTGAATGGTGGGATAGCATCATATTCCTATGAGAATTTCCCATTGCTTATTCTTGATTTTTATACTGTTCTTGCTATTGGCTGGTCAAATGGAGTGCATAGACCACACTTTGAAACAAAACTAGGAGCAATCTATTTGTTTGATCCATCCAGGGAGTGGATAATTGTCATTATAAACATTAGTGAAGTACAACTGCTTTCATTCCAAAAGGGGTTACCCTGAGATCCAGAGGTAAAAAACAGCTTTACTATGTATAAATAAAAAATTTAAGTGCTCTTATAGGAAAGTATTTTAATTACTATGTAGTTTATTTTTATACTTTTCAATTTTTTTTTTTTTTTTTCTTTTTGAGACAGAGCCTCAAGCTGTTAATCTTGGATAGAGTACCATAGGGTCATAGCTCCCAGCAACCTCCAACTTGGGCTCAAGTGATCCTTTTGCTTTAGTTTTTCTATTTTTTATAGAGACAGGGTCTCGCTTTTGCTCAGGCTGGTCTTGAACTTGTGAGCTCAAGCAATCCCCTGGCTTGGCCTCCCAGCGTGCTTAGGGTTATAGGCATGAGCCACCGCTCCTGGTCTATACTTTTCTTTCTTTCTTTCTTTTTTTTTTTTTTTTTAGAGACAGGTTCTCATTTTGTGGCCCTTGGTAGAGTGCTATGGCATCACAGCTCACAGCACCTCCAGCTCTTGGGCTTAGGCCATTCTCTTGTCTCAGCCTGCTGAGTAGCTGGGAATACAGGCACCTGCCACTTACACCCGGTTATTTTTTGTTGCAGTTTGGCTAGGGCTGGGTTCGAACCCACCACCCTTGGTATATGGGACTGGCGCCCTACTCACTGAGCCACAGGTGCCACCCTGGCCTATACTTTTCATTCTTGATATGTAAGTTTGATGTCTGTGTCTTTATGGCTCCAAATAGTGTCAAGGTATTAAAATTATCAAAGCAGACAGAACAAGATTTGATAGAGATGATTAATATAAGTATAGAAAATAAATAGAGAAGAAAGTGAATAAGAAGTTTTGAAAGGAAAGCACTGAGGAAAAACTTACATGAGGAAGTTTTGTATAATTGATTGAGGAATTGAACATACTTTAATAGTCTTTAAACATTTGATTCCTTAAATTAAAATGCAAAAGGTAATTTATATTTTAATCCAGAAATGTAAGGGGTTTTGTTTGTTTTTGTTTTTTGGTGAGTTGTTTTGTTTTTTAGCCCATTAACAGTAGCAGATTTCTAATTCTAGAGAGTAGCTTGGTGTTGGCATATATTTATTTTTGTACTTTTTTGTATACAAAAGTCAGGTAAAATACTGAGTCATCTATTTTGTCTGTCTTTCAGACATAAGTAAGTTAAAGTATACCAAATAAGACCAATTAGCTAAGAAATTCAGATTCAAATTGAATAGTATGGTGCTTATATCCTATAGCACCATTAAGAAGTATGCCAGAGGCTGGGCGCAGGGGTTCATGCCTGTAATCCCAGCACTCTGGGAGGCCCAGGCAGGTGGATTGCCTGAGCTCAGGAGTTGGAGACCAGCCTGAACAAGAGCAAGACCTCATCTCTAAAAAAAATAGCTGGGCATTGTGGTGGGTGCCTGTAGTCCCAGCTACTCATGAGGCAAGAGAATTGCTTGAGCTCAAGAGTTTGAGGTTGCGTGAGCTATGATGCTACGGCACTCGAACCCAGGGTGACTAAGTTAGACTCTGTCTCAAAAAAAAAACAAACAAACAAACAAAAAAAAACAACTTTTTTAGGTAACTAGGTCTAGTTCATTGATGGTAAGGTAAACTATGAAGAGTGTAAGGTTTTCTTACAAAACAGGAAGTTAAAGTTAAAAATGGGCATAAATGAGAAAGAATAGGTGTCCTTAGGATAGATAATACAAGAAGTCAGGGAATATAAAGTGATATCACATTCTCTTAATTGCCTTTAGCATTAGTCCTGTAAGTTCACAAGTTAAAGAGCTTTTATTGGCTTTTATATTTTACTTACATGTAAAGAGATGAAAGTAACTCTACATTAAAGAGAACAAGGTTTCAGGCTTATGGAATTCTTTCACTCTTCTTTTTTTCCCTTTTCTTCTTGTTGGCACTGTTTCTGCTCTTTCCCACTCTTAAATTCTGATAGGTACAATTCCTAACCAGTTGTATTTCCCATTTTTGGAATCTCTTTATATCTAGCTTTATATATTACTGTATTTAATGTAATTCATCTTCCACTTACCATTAACAGTATTTAGTAGTAGTAGAAGTAACTGACTTTTTGAATGCTTAAGTGCAAGACATGGTTTTAATCACACTGCAAGTGTATTGCCTATATACTTGAGTATAAGCCGACCCCCCCCCCCCATTTTACCCTAAAAATTGGGAAAACTTAGTGACTCGAGTATAAGCAGAGGTGGAAAATGCAGCAGCCACTGGTAAATTTCAAAAATAAAAATGTATACCCAAAACAATTACAGTAATTGAGGAATCAGTAGGTTAAATGCTTTTCAATATTTATTGCCATTAAATATTGTGGGTTAAATAGTTCAGTGGAATACAATTCACTTCAGCCGCCTACCTCTTCAGCTCAGCCGGACTTGTGGACTGAGCTGAAGCACCGCCCCCTCAAGCAGACGGCAGAAGATGACTGGAGACTATGTGCATTTGATTAGGTGCACGCGCACCGAATCAAATAACCTGTATGACCCGAGTATAAGCCGAGTTTGGGTTTTTCGGCACAAATTTATATACTCGAGTATATACGGTATTTCTTTTTAATTCTCACAGAAACCCTCTAAATAAAATACTGAAATTTCCATCTTATAGATGAGAAGACTGAGGCAGGAAGGTCACAATAACCTAGCCAAAATGTCTATTAGATGGTGAAGGGTGAACTAGGGTTCAAAGCCAGCTGCTCTGACTCCACAGGTCTTAGGAATGAAAATGATATCATAATGGTGAGAAGGAGAAGATAAAGATTATATAACAAATGAAATCAATATTGTTTGTTAAGGGATAACTGTATTCTAGGAACAAAAATTGCTTTATGGTGTTATTTTTATCTTCACACCAACCTTTAAGTTTATTTTCATTTAACCATGAGGATACTAATGCATAGTTTCATTAATTTGACTAAGGTCAAATGGCTAGGAAGTGTTGAACCTAAATTCAGACTCCTGAGTGGGAATATTTGTATATTCTCTCTTATTTGCCCATCTCTCTTCCTCTTATATCAGCAATATATAACCTCATTAATCTAGCATGGAGTAAGTTTTCATAAAATATTTGTTGATCATACTGTGTAAAACCCATATTTAGATGAGAGAACCTAACACTGTTTACCTCTTACATAACACCTTAGAAGCTTACTCTTCCCATAAATCATGTTGGGTACTTTCAAGAATACCAAGATTGGTTTGTTGTTTTTGTGTCTGTTACTTATTATTATTGTTTTTGTCTAAACACCTTTTATGTTAATTTTTAGTGCTGAAGGTAGTTCCTGCTAAGCTCTAAAAATTATATATTTTTAGAACTATTTCAACATTTACCTTTTATTAAATAAAAAATATTTTTAACTAATTAAAATGTTGAGAAAAAAGGGATAATGTAACAAATAATCATGCATGTGCCATCTGGATAAGTGTTGTTACAGCAGTTTTTCTATTAATTTATTTAATACTAAACTCTGTTTGTTTTATGCCTAAAGCCATATCCAGAAGACCCAGCAGTTTATAAACCACTCTCCCAGGAAGAACTGCAAAGGATAAAGAATGAGAAAAAACAGAAACAAAACGAGAGAAAACAGAAAATATCAGAAAATCGCAAACATTTGGCTAGTGTGCGTGTTGTGCAAAAAAACCTCGTCTTTGTTGTAGGTCTGTCTCAGCGCCTAGCAGACCCTGAGGTAAGTCCTCTTCTGTTTTCTTTGTCATCTTGATATTTTTCCCATTTGCTTAATTTATTTGGAAATAAATAGTTGCCCTTGCTTAACTGTCAGAGTCCTCTGAAAATGTTAAATCTTAGGAGAAAATAAGAAATGACTTTTTAATTATTGTTGAAAACTAGTGACTAGTTGTGATCTTGGCAAGTGTCTTAACCTTTCTTGGCCTCAGTTTCTTCAGTTGTAAAACTAAGGAGTTGAAACAGACTTCTAAAGTCCTCTTTAATGCTAATGGTCTGTGACAGTTGAGTAATGATTCTCTTGCTGTTAAGACTTACCATGTGACATGAATATTCTATTTCTTTCCTCTTTTCTATCGCTGTATAAAGACCAACAATGGAGATGCAGTTTCTTGAACCCACTAGAGATCATAGTAACCTGCCAAAGTAGTAATTCTTGCTTTTTCAGAACTGTTTCTATGCTGTATCATCATAATTATTTATTTGCTTATTCTAAACCAGTTTGGAGGAAAGAGGGAGAGACAGATGAAGGGAAATAAAGGACAGAGTTCTTTGTCATCATTTTGGGGCAGGGGAGATTTTAACCTTTTTGTTTACTACTTCTTTTTCTCTACTTCCACTACCAACCTTATTAATCTAGAACTCATACATTCCTTGAGATCCTTGGATATGCATCTGCTAGTTTTTACTTTGAGATATATCATGAGGTGCTAGATTTTTGGGAAGGCATATAGAAGCTTTTTTGTCAGCTAAAATGTTTACTTAAGTAGGAGAGAGCTAGATTTTAGGGGTTTTCCAAAAGTACTTGCTTGGGTTTAAAGTAATGTTTAAAGTAGAAGAATATTTAAAGAAAAGGATTTAAAGTAGTGTTTGTCATGGTACCAATCAGAGGCAGGGTTGTAGTGAATATGCTTGAGGAGGTAGGAACCTTCATACTTGGCTAAGCATACTAATGGCCCAGGAGGAGGAACTTTATGGAGGATAATATCTGTTATGTGATGAGTTTACCATAAAGACTTCAAAATCAATAGAGGTGAATGAAGTTGTTACGAAGAAGGATCTACCATGGACGATAAACATGGAGGTGACCTAAGAATTACTAGGACCTGGGTTCAAGGATGCTGGCAGTGGTGGGTTATGTGATACTCAGGAGACCCAGATTCTTTTCAAAGGCAGTATAAAGTTTATACAGAAAAAGACTTCCTCAATAAGAAATGTTAAGAAGAGAGCTCATTTTAGGCCTGTGACCTAACTTCAGCAGCCAGTTCTCCCTTCTGGTTACTCCCTAGAAAGGCAGAATCCTAATCTTATCTTGACCAGCTCCTTGAGCACTACCTCAACTTTGTACTAACCCTTCTATCTCTCTCAACTCTACTTACTCCTTCTAATCCTGTTGATTAGAATCTGCTTTAGTCTTTCCAAAGCTTTTACTTTTTGCCTTATTAAAAATGAACTTTTCTCTTGATTTGAGAGCTCTTGGATATAGGTGTACTTGTTTTTGTTACTACATCTTGGGTCTGGTCAGCTAGTACTAGAGGCTTATGGAGAGCACTAAAGAGCTGGGTGAAATTAAGCCATAGACTAACTTTGTTTTTGGATTATAGGTTTCCTACCTCTTGTTTTATGTCTATGATTTATAAGTTTTTATGTATTTGCAGAGATTTCTTCTATTTCAAGTAACTCTCATAAGATTAATCTAAGAACTATTATACAGAAGGAAATTAATCTAGGTGGTGACTAATGAGAAAAGTACTTTATCATATGTCTAAGTAGATCTAAAAAATACCACTCAACTAGTTTTATACTTTTTAAATCACTTAGCTTGGCAAGAAGGACAGTGAATTTTCTTAAACATTGGCTGCTACGATTTGTTTCTCTTGAAAGTTTAGGAAGACCAGAGACAGGTGTTCTGCTTTTTATTAAATACTGTCACTTTTAAATATCTTTTAAAATTTGCTTAATTTCTCTAGATAGCATTTTCAGTTTTTGGAAAACTTACAGTTGATGTCACCAAAAACACAAAAGGATTTTCAAATTATTAGTGTTTCTTTCAAGCCAAAGATAATCCCTTTACTTTATTTATCTTTTGGATAATGAACTGTTCATTACTTGACTAAATTCGGGTTAAAAAAAAATGGGGAAGTTTAAGAATAATTAAGGTTTAGTTTGAAAATAATTTTTGTACATCAGAAAGCTTCTTACCAAGATTGTCAAATGTATATTCATTTATTGGTCAATGGAAAAAAACCATTGGACATGTCTTAGAAGACATGGTAATTAGAGGCAATGATTAGATTGGAGTACTGATTATTATCTTCTAAATCCTAAAATTATAGATTTGTAGGAACTTAATTCATTTATTCTGAAAATTAATTCTTGAATACATATATATTATATATATATATGTTAGTCACATTGATGTTGGAAATAAAGTAGTTAGCAAGCACACAGTCTTTACCCTTAACTGGTTTATAGACTAATGGAAAAGACAAAATTACAATGTTTACATGTATGCTGAGCATTTATAAAAAGGGAAGTACACAGCCCTTTGGGAACATAACAGTTTAGTACTTAACTAGTGTGGAGATTCACAAAAAGGCTCTCTGAGGAAGGATAATTAGGATAAGCTTAAGAATTAATAGGTGTTAGCTAGGTAGCATATAAGGACAAGAGTTTCCCAGGTATGTGTAGTAGCCCAAGAGAACAGCTTGTTTGAAGAACTAAAAGAGATAACATTTTACAAATAAGAAACTAAGGCAAAGGGAAGTTGAGTGACTTGCCTGTGGTCTTAGAGCTCCTGTTCCAGTGTTTACTGATAATTGGCCAGTTGTTCCTCCATCCATTCCATTTGTTCACTCTTCTGTTCGTCTGATTACCAAGTTTTGTTCTTCTCTGTAGCGTCCATGAATACTTGACTGTGTTTCCGAAGAGTATACAGCAGTGCATTTTAGTCATTAGGCACCACTGGACATTGATAAATCTGTCAGATAGCCTCTTATAGTCTGTGTTGGTACTAAAACTGGTCCACTGTCAAGTAAATACATGACATTGAGTATTTAGGTAATGTGCTGATACACAGAGTGCTCTATTTCCCGTATCCTTTACTTTATTCACTAGAACCCAGTTTTACTGGCAGAATCTGGAATGTTAAAGTTAACGTGAAAACTAAAAATTCTTTGGATTTCCCTTGCCTGGGTAGTCTGTTCCTTATCAACCACTAGCCATTTGCTAATTCTGTAAGGCCCCCTAGTGATAGATATCCATGTAATTGTTACTGTTCAGTACTAAGTTCAGTTTTTCAGTAAGCATTTACTGTGTACCTACAATAAGACATTAGTGTGCACTGGATAAGCAAGATAGTGCCTGTTTATTTACAGAAGTAATAGTATATATGGAAAGTACTGTGGGCTATGAAGGCACAAGGGGATAGCATCTGACCTTGGGAGGGAGGGAGGTAACGGCCTCTCTGCTACCATTGGGGTCAAGTGCTTCTGGCACAGGAACCTTACAAATGCTTCTGGATGAAAAAGACCTCGATCTGCAAGTGATTTGTTTTCCTGGAAGATTAGAGTGCAATGGTGAGAGATAAGGTTGTCAAGGTAAGTGGATCATGAGGGCTTTCTAACCATGCTAAGGAGTTTGCACTTCATCTTCAAGGCAGTGGAAATCTGTTAAATGTTCTTATGAACTAAATGGCATAGCTAGGTTTTTGCTTTGAAAATACTATTCTAGCTGCATTGTGGACGTGTCACTGTCATTATAGACCAGTTTCATGTGGCTGTGAAGGTGTTACACCCAAATGTTGGCAAGATACTATTTTCACAAACCAGTCGTGTTCATCCTTATCAGACTCAGTGCCCACTTTTTAAAAACTAATATTGCATAACTTCCCTTGACCTTTTGGAGATGATTTCTTGGTAATATACTCTGTCTACACACATAATTTGAAAAAAGCATATAAAGGAGAAATAAAAGGAAAGTACATGGAAAGGCTATTTCTACATTTAAGTTCTTGAGCACAGGTACTCAAGAACTTTGCTATTCAAGGTATGATCTCTGGGCCAGTAACAGTAGTATCACCTGGGAGGTTATAATGCACATTTTCAGGTCCTGCCTCATACCTACTGGATCTGAGTATGCATTTAACTAGGTTTGTATGTGTATTCAAGTTCTTAAAATACTATTTTATACTATATAATAAAGTATTAGGGTTCTTGCATCTATTTATAGAATCACTGAATATGACAACTATAAATGTAAATTGTTACAGGTGTATGTATTAGCAGTTGAGGTACCATGAAATGCTAATGTTGTGATTTTTTTTTTCTGGAAAAACTTAGTAAAATTTCAAACAAAGTATGTGTAGTCCTCCCTTAATTACATATTATTTACTTTTTAGTAAATTTAAATGAATGTCAAAATGAGGAAATTTTTCATGTTTATATATAATATGGCATTTATTTCTAGGTTCACTTAATTATAAACAGGCTTCTCAACTTCATGAACATCTTGTAGGACATTAAAAAGTAATGGAGGATAATTCTTTGTTGGGTAGGGCTAGCCTGAGCCTCATGAGACATTCCTAGGGTCCTGTCCACTAAATGCCAGTAGTGTGTCCCAGTCACTTTAAAGTCTTCCCTCAATACAAGCTTCCACAAATGTCAAAAATGCCCTCTTAAGTGCTTCCCTCATTGAGAACTACGTTGTAAACTCACATAAAGGAGATACTGACCCAGGATGACCTGTGACCAGCCTAAACCCCGTGGAGCAGGTATTTAAGAGGTAGCTAAGTTGGAATATCTAAATTCCAAACTTCATTTGTTAGAAAAAATTTTCAAACTATACTCTTCCCTATCCCTCAACCCAGATTCTTTGTTATGCATAACCCAAGGGTCATTGCATTAGCCACTATTAGTATTATATATCCCTCCAGGGATTTGAATAGAAAAAAAAAAAAAAAAAAAGATTAAAAACCAGTGTTAATAAGCTCATCTTCTAGTACATTAAAATTGACTGTAGCAAACACCACAACCCTATATTTAAAAGAACCTGAAATACAATGAGGGTAATTATAGATTACGCTGAAGACTAAGAATTAATGGCACACCAACCACAGACTATTTCAGGAAGCTTGATTCTATCAAATGCAGAACATTTTAGCTGCATTTTAAGTGTTGGAAAATATTACTAAGAATGAGTAGAAAGAGGAATACTCTGAACACACTTGAACAAGTGTATACAGAAAGATTTCATTGAGAGAAAACTTGCTGTTTGTAGAACTTACAGGAACAATAGGTCTAAAGGTAAATTCTAGGACGAGAAGTTAATTTTAAGGTAATTAATTTTGAAGGAGAGGGTTTTTTGGTTTTGTTTTTTAATTTTTTTGTAGAGATGGAGTCTCGCTGTGTTGCCCAAGGTGGTCTCAAATTCCTGACATCAAGCCATTCTCTTGCCTCAGCTTCCCAAAGTACTGGGATTACAGGTGTGAGCCACTGCACTCAGCCGTGGGATATTTTTAGGATCAAGTTACATACTAGTCAAATTAGCCAAGGTTAAGTTTCTAAGAGAAGCTAAAAGAATGTATATGGTTGTCCCAAAGTAAAGGAGGTAAGATAAATGTGAGGGGGAAAATAACCACCAAGAATTAACCAGGTAATGCAGAATTTGTTTTCCAACTATTATTTACCAGAAAAGAGTGGGGGGAATAAAGCAGTTAAGAAATGGTAAAATTGATTGACATAGGAAACTATACATATGATAAATCATAAAGCATATAAGGTTGAGGGTGTAGCTTATAGATAATATTTTAATGTGTATCAAATATTATATACAATAGATTTATGAGTGAAAACAGTTTCTACTTATGTCTGTTCTTTCAGTTCTATCCCTGTCTGTAATACATAATTTTGGTCATTGTTTTGAGAATTACTTTCTTACAATCATTTATTAATGATAATGTAGTTAAGATCCTTTGATCTGTTATGTGTTTAAAAGTACTGTGAAGGTAAGATCTCACAGTTTGTTGGCATAGATATTAGAACACATAGTAGGTAATACCAGACATAGTGAATCTCAGCTTCTTCAGGTCAAAAAAGAGTAACTTAGACTCTTTTGATCTCCTTTAGGTTAGCTATATAAAGTACATTTAGGAAGTAGTCACATGTATTAGAAAACAGTAAAAATTAATATTTTCTTTTTACTAAAGAGGGATATTGAATGTCCCCATTATAAGGATAAGGTTGATGAAAATGGGGACAGTTTATACCTTATTTCTTCTTCTTTTATAGGTTTTAAAACGACCAGAATATTTTGGGAAGTTTGGTAAAATACATAAAGTTGTCATCAATAATAGCACATCATATGCAGGCTCACAGGTAACTAATTATAGGGATTTTTGCCTTTCCACTCTATGGTCTGGGCTTGACCTGGGCTATTCAGAAGGAAAATTTGCTTTCTGTAATTAGAAAGATTGAGGGAACGTGGACTTAAGTAGCACAGTGACCTCTGTTGGTGGGATGGGGGAAGTTTTGGTGCTCCTTTGTCCTAAGACTTAATGAATTGATAATAATAAGGGGAAAATAGTAAAGATTTAGTGATGGAGTAAAGGGGAGGGGGAGTTCAGTCTGTTATCAGGCAATCTGATAATTAAATAGTGATTTCTAATTTATTCATAGTGTTTTTAGATAATGAAAACTTAATAGAGCATCTTTGTTATGCTGGCATTAGCACATACAATACTCCTGTAGATTGCATTTATTTTTTGACAGAACATAGTACGACATAGGGTCTTTAAATCTGATTTTTTTTAGTCTATAAATTTCAGATTTTTTAACCCTGAAAAGCCTGTCAAATGACTTTAAAAAATAATAAACTCAAAGTAAAAGATAATATTTTATTCATGCATGTTACAGTCTACCTAAAATCAGGTAAAATTCATTAAGTGTGATTGCTTTTAAATGAGTTAATATAGTGTTTAATCACAACTGCTACAACTTCTAATTATTGTCATTTTTATTAACAATAGTAGTAGGAATTCCTTAGGTCGTAAAAGAATTTTTTAAAAGAGTTGTTTAATTTAAAACTGCTAACAGTGGAATGGTATGTTTCACTTTAGGGTCCAAGTGCCAGTGCTTATGTTACCTACATCCGGTCAGAAGATGCTCTCAGAGCCATACAGTGTGTCAACAATGTGGTAGTAGATGGCAGAACACTTAAGGTAATATGATCCTCTTCAGTTTTTTTCTTTTAAGGGGGAAAGGTAAGATGTTATAGGTAGAGGAGAACCTATTTATGTATTAATGTAGTAGGTAGAGGAGAACAGCATGTATGTATTAAATTTGAAGACTGTTAATTTTAAGATTATGTCTTAGATATCCTTACCAACCCATGATAACTAATTTGTTTACTGCTGTTTTAGATAGGATTCTGTTTTACTAGGTGGGAATAAACACATTCATTATTAGGAGATAATCTGTACAAATCTCCCATTTTGACATATAATTTTGTGAAAATGAAACCATTATTCTACTCATCACAAATAGATAATGGTTCTAATTTTTTGTACTCTAATATTTGGTTATTGATTCATATTTTAATGAAAGATCCCACCAAGCAATGCTTTATATAAATAGAAGAAGGATGGCATATTTAGAAAAAGAATTTGCCTTATTAATGTGCCTAACCACTCATATATAACATGAATCAAATTTTTGTCTATCTCCTCTCCTGATGTATTAAGAGAAAAGATTTGGGTACTTTAAGTTCTGGAAACCATAGACTGAGGTGTTTTCTTTAGTTCTTCCAAATGAGCATCATCTATAACAAATCCTGCCAGTGACAGTTCATTTCTGTAGTGTTCATAGCCATACTTCTTGTTTTGTCATACCTCTCTGCCTCATTTTAGGTGAAGTGAAAACAGTAAATATGAAATTCTCAAGTAGCATCAGTTCACATTTTTGTGTCTTCTTTTCCTTTACCCTTTTTCTTCCCGCAGGCATCTCTAGGTACAACAAAATACTGCAGTTACTTCTTAAAGAATATGCAGTGTCCCAAACCCGACTGCATGTATCTACATGAATTGGGGGATGAGGCTGCAAGCTTCACAAAAGAGGAAATGCAGGTAGTAAAGTCATGTGAATTATCAACTTTGTAGAAAAGGGAGTACTTTTTATTTATAAATTAAAATTGCAATAGCAAAAACTAAGGATTTGATTTTTTTTTAAATTAGTGTTACTTTAAAGTAGCATTTTCTAAACAAAGTGTTCCATGGAATGTCAGTTCTGCAGGGTAGTGTTACAATAAAAATGGGTCAATGGTCAACCAAGTTTGAAAATTAATGAAAATAAACAGGTTTCATTGCTATAGGACTTCTCAAAGGCTTTAATATGCTAATGTCTGAGGGGGGGAGGGTGTGCAACCAGTGAAACCAGAACTTATTTGACCTAGGAAAACACTTTGGGAAATGCTGCTTTAAGGGAAATGTCAACAAAATGAAAACTAAGTGGGATTCTGTAATTATTAGTTGTTTTGTTGGCCCAGTCTCTACTCTTACAGAGCATGCTAGCAAATAATATTCTATCAAACAATACTGACAAACTAACATTTTTATTAAACTGATTCTCCCAGTGAGTGTGTCCCCTGAGTTATTATCCTATAAAGGATGAATCAAAGGCTTAATATCCTATGTTCTTTTACATTTCCTCTTTTCCTGTCTCCTTTCAATTTGTAGTATAAACATGCCTTTACAAGTAAAAATGTTGATCATACATCATATTAAATGAGGATTATACCAAAGCACAATGCTGCATTTCCCTATTGTAGATGAGAACTTCACATTGTTGCTGTGGACTTTTCAAGAATACTTCTCATTTAGAAGGTGGGGGGCATTCATTGCTACCTTGCGTTCTGCAAGTCAAACTAGAGAAGGGGCTCCTTTAAGGGAAGATTGTTGAAGAAAATGAATTATCTTTTTTGACTTGGAGCTAATACTAATTAAATCCCATTATAACAAATGCACTGGAGTTTTTTGACATTATAGTCTTTATGATTAAAAAACAGTGTTACAATGAGATCTGTCTGATATTTGAGAACTTAACTGATTTCTTCAATAAGCTTTTTGTTTTGTTTTTTGGATAAAAATGTTTTGAATGAAATTTAAGGTTAGAACCATTTCAAACTGAATTCTAACTAGTGGTGGAGAGTATACTTTACTGACATGTTCTGTTACAATGAAATTTTCTGTCAAAGAATTTTCACATCCCAACTGATAATAATTTAAAGCCTTATTAGACTGGGTGTGGTGGCTCACATATCTAATCCCAGCTCTTTTGGAGGCTGAAAGGGGAGGATTGCTTGAGGCCAAGAGTTTAAGACCAGGCTGGGCAACACAGCAAGATCCCATCACTTAAAAAAAAAAAAAAAAAAAAAAATATATATATATATATATACACACACACACACACACACACACACACACACACACACATACATACACACACATATATTTCAAATAGCTAGGTGTGTTGTCACGGGCCTGTAGTTCTAGCTACTAAGGAGGCTGATTCAGGAGGATCCTAGGAGATCAAGGATGCTGTGAGCTGTGGTTATATGCCTGTACTCCATCCTAAGTGACAGAGTAAGACCCTATCTCTAAAGAAAAAAACAGTTACGTTTTATTGAACAGTAAAAATGTACAGACAGTCCTTTGTAACTATTTTGCAGTGGGATTTTAACCTGTCTTTATGAACTGCCATGGTATAGTCATTTTGATACCAGGTTGAACTCTTTATGGCTAATGAAAACCATAAGTACTCCTGAGGTATTGATTACAGAAGGAATTTTGAAGGCTTTTCATGTTTTAAAGATGTAAAATCTGTATCTGAATGTATTTTTAAAAATAATTTAAGGCTGGGCATGGTGGTTCACACCAGTAATCCTAGTGTTCTGGGAGGCAGAATTGGGTGGATTGCTTGAGCTCAGGAGTTCAAGACCAGCCTGAGCAAGAGTGAGACCCCCATCTCTACTAAAAATAGAAAAACTAGGCTCAGCACCCATAGCACACTGGTTATGGTGCCAGCCACAAAACACCGAGGCTTTGGTGGGTTGGAACCCAGCCTGGGCCAGCTAAAGCAACAATGACAACTGCAACAACAACAAAAAATAGCCAGATGTTGTGGCAGGCTCCTGTAGTCCCAGCTACTTGGGAGGCTAAAGCAAGAGAATCACTTAAGTCCAAGAGTTTGAGGTTGCTGTGAGGTGTGACGCCATGGCACTCTACCGAGGGTGACATAAACTCTGTCTCAAAAATAAAAATAAAAATAATAAATAAAAATAGAAAAACTAGCCGAGTGTGGTAGCTTACATCTGTAGTCCCAGCTACTTGGGAGGCTGAGGTAAGAGGACTGCTCAAACCCAAGAGTTTTAGGTTCCTGTGAGCAATGATGCATGGCACTCTACCCAGGGTGACAGAGCGAGACTTTGTCTAAAATGTAATAATAATAATTGAGAATTCATTTATAGTATTGTCCTGAATTCATTGTGCTCTTCTTTACCTGAATGTAAGAGTACTTTGAAAAGGAATTTCTTGGCCATGCATGGTGCAGTAATCCTAGCACTCTGAAAGGCTGAGGCTGGTGGATTGCTTGAATTCAGGAGTTTAAGACCAGCCTGAGCAAGAGTAGAAAAAAAGTAGAAAGAGTAGAAAAAAAAGAGTAGCCAGGCATCCTGGTGGACACTTTTTCTCCCAACTACTTGGGAGGCTGAGAAAAAAAGATCTCTTGAGTCCAAGAAATTGAGGTTGTTGTGAGCTTTGATGGCACCATGGCACTCTATCTAAATGCAACAAAGCGAGACTTTGTCTTAAAAAAACAAAGAAAGAAAATGGATTTCTTTGTTAAAAACTCTTCATCGGTGTAGAAATGAAATTTAAGTAAGTTATGTCATGATAAAATCAGAAAGTCTTACCTTGTTAATGAATATTTAGTACCATAGGAAAAATTCTAGGTCCAACTGAAATAGGAAAGTTGCCTCCAAGAAGGGAGCAGTGCATTGTGCAGTGTACATGATGCAGTTGTACTCTATGAAATGATGTTGCCCTCACTTGTTGTGATTGTTTTGCTTTTGTTTTGATCTGTTCATTTTGATTTTGCTGTAACATCTATTAAGACCATAATTTAAAAATAACGTCCCAAAAGGTAAGTAAAAATATTCTTTCAGTCATGATTTGCATACAAATAGTAAAAAGTTACTCAAAGTGATTAATTTTATTATTATTTTTGTATATGATTAGCTTCCACAGTCAATCTTTGCCCAATTTCTCACAAAACATTTGTAATGTTGCCTTTTACTCTACAGATTGTCAACTATAATAAGTACAGAGTTCTCTTTTTGTATATGGAATGGAAGTTGGCATACTTTTTCTTAAAAGGCCATTTAGTAGCCGTGAAGACTATGTTAACCAGTTTGAAAACATTTCAAATTGTATATAAAACCAGCACATTGTACCCCATGATTGCATTAATGTGCACAGCTATGATTTAATTTTAAAAAAAAAGGGGGCCATATTTTAGGGTTTCTGGGCTATGTTGTCTCCTTCCTAACAACTTTACTCTGCCTCTTGCAGTATTTTACTCTGCCATCTCAGCAGAACAGCAGCTGTAGAAACTATGTAAATGAATGAGCATGACTGTTCCACTAAAACTTTATTTACAAAGATAGGCAACTGGCTGTAAATTGATCTAGAGTTTAAAATACATTAATTTTTATTTTACTCTTGACAACAACAGAAGAAAGGAGAGTAAAAACAAATTAATGGATTTTTTAAATACGGTGAAACTATTCATCTGTGTTAATCTCTAAATTAAAAAGGAAATTGGATTGATTGGTCAATTTTGGGTGATTTTCAGAAAACTCAGTTATGACTTGTTAGAAGACTTAATTCTTACATGGAAGATTTGGAAGTAGATTTAAAATGGACCTGTATAATTTTTGAACTTGTGAAAATATTCTCTCCTTAATATCCTTTTGTTTTGTTTTGTTTTGTTTTGTTTTTGAGACAGTCTCTCTCACCCTGAGTAGAAAGCCATGCATCATAGCTCACAGCAACCTGAAACTCTTGGGCTTGAGCATTCCTCTTATCTCGGCCTCCCAAGTAGCTGGGACTACAGACATACTCCACTACACCAGCTAACTTTTCTACTTTGAGTAGAGATGGGGTCTTGCTCTTACTTATGCTGGTCTCAAAACTCCTGAGATTAAGCAATCCACCCGCCTCTGCCTCCCAGAGTTCTAAGATTATAGGTGTGAGCCACCACTCCCAGTCCTTAATATCCTTTTCTACACAACAGAGAGTTTGATGAAATACCTTAATTTGATTTATGGGATATATATCATATAATTTTGTTGGAATAATTTTCATTGCTCTAGGAGTTTTGTGAAATCATCCTGATAGGTTTCTCTGATTCCACGAAAATACCTTATGTGTTCTGTTAAGGATATATTTAATAATGCAGAAGAGAGTTCATTATTTTATACCAACAATTTTGTGAATCCCACTGCAGTTTTAATTTCTTCTTTCATTAGGCGGGTAAACACCAAGAATATGAACAGAAGCTACTTCAAGAATTATATAAATTAAATCCCAATTTTCTTCAGCTTTCTGCGGGTTCAGTTGATAAGAATAAGAACAAAGTGACACCACTGCAGAGGTATGATACGTAAGTATTGCTATAAATGTAGTCAGACCCCTGACCCTCACATCTGTCGGTCTTCTTTCATTCTGTCTTTTTCAGGCAAAAGCTTTGTTGACAAGATCTGCCGTTTATGAAGAATTGTGTAGCTATATGAGAAATATTGAATGATAATTTCTAGTTTTGAATATTTGCTACTTACTATATCCCCAAAATACTTCAGACTAGCCTCTTGAAGGCTTCACCTTTTGCAGGGATTTGCAGACTACCCTGAGTGCAGGGAACACCCTCCTTATTAAAAAGGAAATTAAAGGATGTTGAGTATTAAAAGGCTTTTGTCACTCAATTGAAGGTTTTTCCCTGATTATAATAAAAGTGGGTACATATGGTAAAAGAGAAAGTGGGAGTTAGCTGAGGGAAGCACATGTGTTAGAGACACAAATATTCAAGGGTGGCTAGTCTCAAGATCACTGAAGTGTTACGTCTTGTGAGTGAGGAGAGTATTCCATATTCAGAATCTTATTCATCTTAAGAGACAATTCACTTCCTGTCTCCCACCCCCAACATGGTTTTGGGTATACATATTATGTCAGTGGTTAGACAAATTTATAGTCTTTCATACTAAGTCTCATTTTGATATGGTGATCTTCCTATCTTAAGTTATATTTGGTTTTGGCCTGTCAGAAAATCATGTGATTAAGAAATGTAATAATTGTAGGATTTTATTCGACTGTGAACATTCTATAAATTTGATTTGTTAGGAATTTTGTTCTTTTTTTTACTGGTAAGTTAAGCTTTTATCAAATAAATTTTCAGAGTAAATAGCTGTAATTAATTTAGATAGGTTTACTGTTGACTGTCTTCTTTTTAATATTCTTTTTTTTTGAGACAGAGTCTCATTAAGTTGCCCTTGGTAGAGTGCTGTGGCATCACAGCTCATAGCAACCTCAAATTCTTGGGCTTAATCAATTCTCTTGCTTCAGCTTCCCAAGAAGCTGGGACTATAGGTGCCTACCACAACACCTGGCTATTTGTTTGTTGCAGTTGTCACTGTTGTTTAGCAGGCCCAGGCCAGGCTTGAACCCACCACCTTCACTGTATGCATGCGTCCGGCGCCCTACTCACTGAGCTATGGGTGCCAAGCCCTTTTTAATTTTCAAAGTCAAATTTTTCTAAGTGATGTTTTAATGTCTTTGTGTTAAATGTTATAATACAGTATCTATTTAGTAGTAAAAAATGTAGCTGATAATAACTACATGGATTATTGTCTGAGTTCATTTTTTAAAAAAAATTCTTATTTTTAAATTTTTGAAGTCCTTGGTTCTCTTTGATGGTAATTATTTAATATTAAAGACTATTTAAATACTTATTTGTATACACACATACACATATATGTACATGTGCATATAAGTAGGCCACAAAGCAAAACATAAAGTTACTGTATAGTAAACTATGTGAAATTTGTTTATATCAAAGCTAAGAATAAAAGCTCATCATTTGACAAGTTTTGACTTTTTTCCTTTCATCTTTTGTATCCACCCTTTTCTAGTCCTGTATGTTTATTTTATGTTGAACCATGTGCTATTACTTATCACATTGGTTGCCACTTTTGTAGTGCTTGGTTTAAAAATGAGATTATTGTAGTAAACATTTATTTCAGATGTGTTTTAACATTTATACACATCATTGTTCTCATTAAAAAAAAGTAACACTTTATTGGAGGAAATGTGAAAAATTTATGAAAGTATGCAGAAGAAAATATTACATATGATCTCAATACCCAGAACTTTTCACTAAAAATGATTTGTGTATAGCAGGCCCTCAAATAACATCATTTCATTCAATGTTGTTTTGTTATAATGTTGATAAGAAAAAAAATTGACTTCCAGCTGGGCCACGGTCTTGTGGAGTTTGCATGTTCTCCACGTTTCTGTATGGCTTTTCTCTGAGTATTTCAGTTTTCCTCCCACATCCAAAAACTGTGCATGTTAAGGAATTGGTGTGTACAAATTGTCCCAGTGTGAATGAGTGTGGGAGTATGTATGAGTGCACCTGCTATGGTGTCCAGGGTTGGTTCCTACTTTGCATCCTGACCTACTGGGACAGACTCTGGCCATTCGAGACCAATGACTACAAATTAGTAAAATGAAAGTTTTTATATGGTAATTACACAAATGCACAATAACTGATGTGGTATGAAAGTGCTCAGCGAGCTCACCATTTTAGTTATTGTTTGTGTTTAAACTGTGTGGTGGCAGAGGTGCTTTTTACAATTTTCACTTTTGCAAACATGTGTTTCTTGATTTAACCCACCTCTGCACCAACCTGTATCACTCACTGATTAACCAAAGATTGAAAAATTATCTTACTTGTTTTTATTTATCTTTCTTAAATGTATACATAGCTCACATTTATTTCAATTTTGGTATTAGAGTGTTTGGGGTCTTTATTTAAAAGTTTGGTGATATTTTTGCGGTCCTCAGTATACTGCAGGAACGTAACTCTTATTTATATCAGTCAACCTCTGGTAGACCTGGCTTTGTTCTATCTTCATTTTGCTTAAAGTCTTAGTTTCTGAGAGCCTATCAATGGCATTAAGCAAGGACTTACTGTATATTTCCTTGCATTGTGTTATTACCTTGGTCCTACCCAACAGATAGGTTTTTTGCTTCTTCAGGGTCAGTTGAGGATTAAACTTTCTAGGGAAAAGATAAACTCAAAGAAGGGTTCCATTGTCTTGTATCTTGGCATTCCTGGATAGTACTGTTTATCAATCTACAGGAAGAATTACAAGAAAGCAAAACTTGGAACCTTACATATTGAGACACTCCTTAAATTGTTGTTTTCCTCTTTTTAAAATTAAGGCAAGGCACAAATCTTTTTTTTTTTTTTTTTAAACAAAGAGAAATTTTATTTAAGAAGAAAGAGAATATGAACAGCCCTTCAAGGAGAGTTGGAAGTGGGTCCCTCTCACGAAGGAGAAGAGGTGAAGGAAACCCAAGGTACAAATCTTAGAGTGCCACAGCTACAAATCCCCATGGAATCCTGACGTAGACCTGATACACATCTTTGTTACTCAGTAAAGTTTTCTGTGATGTGTCTTGCTTCTCTCTCAGTGAGCAAAAAACTTCAAAAAGGAATTTGTCATTTGCTCTCCCACCAAAATTATTGATTTGAGGGTGTATCAGTCACATTTGGTTTTGAGATATAGACGTGCTATTTTCCATATGAATAAATTAAATTAAGACACTATTTACATACCAACTAACAACCGTGAAAGCAACAGTATCTGGGTATGCTGCTATGCCCAGGACAGAGAGCAGGCCTAGTTACAAGAAGTGTAGAGTGTGCAGGTCACTCATTGTAAGTGGTTATGACTTGATGCTGTGGCTCAGTCAGATAAGCCACATTGAGAAAATAAGAGATGTTCAACTTTACACGTAGGTGGCTGGAGAGTTGACAATTTGGTGTCATCTGTGTTCATTTACTCTCCTTATTAGTTCCTGCGTGGTATATATTGATTGTTATTTTACTACAGAAAAGGAAACTAAGTCTCCGAGCATTTAATTTGCCAATATCCCACACAAATAAATGATAGACCAGGTTCTGATCAATGTGGCTATTATTTTAAAGCCCAAATTCATTCTTCCAGAATGCCATAGCTTAAAGTCAAGAAGAGGCAAAATTCTTATGAACCACTCTTAGGAAAACCTCTTTAGCATTAATCAGATTAATGCAGTTAAATGAAACCATGCCATAACTATACATAATTTGACTTTGACAATCTCTAGTTCTTGAGGCTTTTTATAGCAGGGTAAATATAGGATTTCCAAGGAATTCAAGGAATTGATAGTTTGGTTTTTTTTTATTAAGTCATTTGTACATGGATCATAGATACATTTATGCCATTATGGGATTTGATGTGTTGATTATTTGTACAAATTGGAGTGCTTACATCCTACTAATCAACATAGCCTTCACCTCATTTACCCAATTACAGCATTAAGACATTTGTGTTCTACACCTGATAGATCCAACTTGTACTTGCAATGTGCTCGATAGATGTGGTCCCCCTACTAACCCTCCCTCTATCAACTCACCCCCCTCCCTTCCCCTCACCCTCCCCTTTCCTCTTTCATCCTAGACTATAGTTTTGTTTCATTTTTCATATGCAAGTGTGAGTGATTATATATTGGTTTCACAGTAGTACTGAGTACATTGGATTTTTTTTTTCCATTCCTGAGATACTTTACTAAGAAGAATATTTTCCAACTCCATCCATGTAAACATAAAAGAGGTAAAGGAATTGATGGTTTTTAAGCAAAAATTTCCACAACTTACAGATTGGTGGCAGTAGTGAATTGGCTAAAGAAATGGTAAAAAATGGAAAAATTATATAGGAATTTATTAATTTTTATTACATTGAGAGGAAGTGTACATCTTTTAAAAAAAAATACAGCTATGTCCTTATTGGAAATCAAGTGTAAGCTCTGACAGACTTGAAGTTGTAGTCAGAATACCTTATTAATTCAGCAGAATATAAGCAGTCACTGCATAAATCCTGTTCTCATACCTTGACATTATTTGATAAACCCTGGAGATTTAGAAAAGATATGATCCCTGGACTTGTAGAAAAAAGTCTGAAGCAGAGCTTACGTCATGGCTAGGCCTCAGTATATCTTTGAACTCTGAAATTTTATGTAAAATTTTCCTTGTGTATATGTTTTTCTTGAGAGAGGATTCATGACCTAAAAATTGTTAATCAATTATTGGTATGGAGGTTGCTGCTCTGCTGACACCTATCAATAAATTAGAAATGAGTTTAGGAGTGCTAAAAAGCAGTGATTGTCAAAGTGTGGACAAGTGCCATGAAAGGTGAACTACCTACATTTTGTGAAATCGCTCTCCAGGAAGATATTTATTCTCTCCTTTATTATAAATAAATATTTACAGTTGCCCACTTTAAGTCTTGCACAAAACCAGGGGCTATTTACTAGTAAACTACATGGATGAGTTATGGTCTGCTAAAATTTGATGTTTACATTACAGTTAGTGGATTAATAGATTATTTTGAGTTTATAGCCCAGAACCTTACCTATTTCTCTTACAAAGTTTTCTTCTTGACGGCACCTGTGACTCAGTGGGTAAGAGTGCCAGCCCCATACAGTGAGGGTGGCATGTTCAAACCCGGCCCCAGCCAAACTGCAACAAAAAAATAGCTGGGCATAGTGGCGGGCGCCTGTGCTACTCAGGAGTCTGAGGCAAGAGAATCACGTAGGCCTGGGAATTGGAGGTTGCTGTGAGCTGTGTGACATCACGGCACTCTACCGAGGGCGAGTGAGACTCTGTCTCTACAAAAAAAAAAAAGAAGAAGAAAGTGTTCTTCTCATGTTTGGATAGATACAGTTACTACACATGTGGGTATACAGTGGAAAACTAGTAAGTGAGCTGGGGTACCTTGCCTGTCCTAAGTAGAATAGTCAAAAAAAAAAGTTAGAACTACTAGTGTAAAGTATTTGTTCTATGGAGTGGGGCAGGATGAGTGTGGGGAGAAGAGTGGCTAAAAATAGGGTTGTTTGCATCCTTGTTTCCTATAGTAGAAAGAAGGCACATTAAACAAGCAGTTTTGTGTTTAAAGTCAGTTGAAACAGTGTGGTTTTTCAAGATTAGATATATTTCTGTAATACAGAATTAAAGTGAATAAATGTATACTTGGTGTTTTTTAAAGGTTTTGAAAGAAAACATTCTGTGATATGTTTGGGATGATAGATGTCCATCTTTCAACTTTAATATTATAGTAATAACTAATTCTTTGTACTTACTAGCAGTTAATTAAACCATTTATTTTCCTTCATGTTAAGTAGGTCTTGGAGTTATGAGAAAATTCTTATTTTCAAAATGTGCTTAAAATTAATATAATCACGCAGATTACTTTTGTTTTAAATTTGGTAAAGAAGAGAACTAGACCTCCTCAACATATTTTTAGCCTACCCCTATTTGCTGAAAGTGATTTCTTATAATCTTTCTACTATGTAATTGTTTTATGTTGCAAATTTTAAAAAGCGGCCATGGAGTATTTGTTATTGCCACTAAAGATGCCATTAAAGACATAGTAAAAAGCAGTTAAAATTCAAGCACTGCCTTTGGGATAAGTTAGAAAAGAGCAAAATTTGGCTAAGCATCTAAAGATGCAAACTGAGACCCAGCTGTGTCACTGCCTTTTGAAGAAAGTTTAGAATTTGATTTCTTTATCTGTAAAATAAAGTATTTAAATTAAATGATTGCTTCTAGCTCTGAAATCTCCTAATTCGAGAGACTCTGAGGAGACTTTTCATGCCTTCTCACTTTGTTTCTCTTCACTTCCTCTGTTTCAGTGATCATCCAATACCAGATGTTTTGGTTAAGACGAATTGAATCAGGACAGGGCCTGTGCCTCAAAGGAGTAGGGCGCTGGCCCTATATGTCGGAGGTGGCAGGTTCAAACCCAGCCCCGGCCAAAAACTGCAGAAAAAAAAAAAAGAAAAAAAAAAAAAGACTAATTGAATTAGAATCTCCAGAGATGGAGTGTGGATATATACTTTAACAAATATAAATTTATGCTTTTATACATATATGTGTGTGTGTGTGTGTGTGTGTGTGTGTGTGTGTATACATATATATATATATATATATATATATATATATTTTTTTTTTTTTTTTTTTTAAGGCTCCTTAGGATTTGGGTTTTTTTCACATTTTGAGATATTTACATACTTAACGAGTTGCACATTCCAAATCAGAAAACGGGATATCCAGAATGCTCCAGTGAGCTTTTTTTTTTCTTTGAGTGTGATGTCAGTACAGAAAAAGTTGAATTTCAGATTTCAGTTCAGATTTGGTGTGCTCAACCTATACTTTTAACATTTAACCTAATGTTTTACTTCACAGTATTTCAATAAACATTTATGAAGATGATAAAATGTCTTATTTTTCTGGCTTTTGAGGAGTTTGTTTTTATGGTAGGAGAATGACTTTATTCTGATTTTATTCAATTTTTCTTTTTACAGCCCCATTGACAAACCTTCAGATTCTCTCAGTATAGGGAATGGTGATAACTCCCAGCAGGTAAGATTTAGATGCAATATTACTTCATTTATCTGCCATACTCTGAAAACAAGGTATTCTTTGCAAGTAAATTTTCATGAAAAGTACTTTAAATACTTAACAGTTTCAAAATACTTTTGATGGGTACCTTTATTAAATATATGATAATTAGCCTTCTTTTCCTTCACAGAATATATAGATTAATCCTTTCTTGATGATTCATTATGACTATATATTATTAATAATATTCATCAATATCTGGCACCTGTAGCTCAGCAGCCAAGGTGCCAGCCATGTACCAGAGCTGGCGGGTTTGAATCCGGCCCGGGCCTGCCAAATAACAATGAAAACTACAACAACAACAACAACAAAAAATTCCTCAGTATCCTTAGAGGCTGCTAATGTTAGTGGTATTTTTGACCTATACCAAATGGCCCCAGGTTTGTATGCTTTTTGAGTTCTTGCTTTTAAAAGTTATATTCCTACTACATAGTCTCCTTGTCTCTTGCTGTCAACTTTAATTTTCTGTTTTACTCAGTATACTCGCCCTAACAGTTTCCTCCCTTTGTTTCTCTGAAGTAACTATTAGCTTTGAATGGTATACCAGATAAACTGTTCAAAGTGGTATCCGCTGTGAAACTGGGATGCTGACTATTAGAGCATGATTTGCATTGTCTTATTCAGGAACTTTTTTCTGCTAGTTTTTTACTGCTTCCATTTCTGTACGTCATACATTGGTGAAATAAATGCAGTTCTAATCTCTGCCATGATGAATGGCCAGTTTCCCACAGTTATTTGTGAATAAGTTAGAGCTCTATGAAACACAGTACTTTTCTAAACTTTTTGCTCACAAATTTTTATTTTTTTTTTGAAACAGTCTCAAGGTGTTGCCCTGGGTAGAGTGCTGTGGCATCACAGCTCACAGCAGCCTCACACTCTTGGGCTGAAGCAATTTTCTTGCCTCAGCCTCCCTTGTAGCAGGATTACAGGCACCTGCCACAACACCCAGCTATTTTTGTTGTTGCTGTTGCAGTTGTCATTGTTGTTTTAGCTGGCCCAGGCCAGGTGTAAACCCTCCAGGCTGGGGGTATGTGGCCGGTGCCCTACATACTGAGCCATAGGCACCGCCTCACAAATTTCTTAAAATAATTTGAAAATCTGTATATCCCCTTACATATTTTAGTTTCATGTTAATTTTTTTCATAAGTTATTTCAATAAATACTGATAATTCTAAATTAAAGTGTTACTTCGCTTTTTAATAAATAAGGAATCGAATGTTTTGGTACCCCATCATAATGTTCTGACCAGAGTTATGTTCTATTACCCATCCAGGTTTCAAAAATACACAAACTCTCCATCTGCAATCAGAAATTTTACATCATTTCTTTTTCTCCATGAACTCACTTTTCTATTTCTATTGCTGTTGTAGAGGTTTTTCTTGATGCATTATAGTTTTTGCTTGGAAAGCATGTATTTCTGTCAAAATATCCATACAAATTTCAGACTAAAATAAAAATGTTTTGCTATCACAGCTTTAAATGGCCAATTTTTTCTTCTGAGTTTTTGTTAGTAGTATCGAGCTGACCAAAATAACTTATATAAGTGTAGATTCTTATAAAAATCATTATATAAGTGTAGATTTTTATAAAAATCATTAAACATAAGTATTAAAATTATATCAGAAATTTATCTCCTAATGAGATGGATAGGGCCATTTTCAAATTAGTTTTTGTATATCCCTAGATGAATATTATTATATATAGTGGTAAAATGAGACAAGTTTCAGCACCAATCCGAGCCATGTTTTTCATTTTTTCATGATGTAAATATTGAGATATCTTATTAATATAAGTAAGTACATGGAAGAAGGAGGAGTATTATGTCAGTATTGCTTAAACCTTTGGATTCCTTCATAAATAAAGACCTTTTTTGTAGGCCAGGCATGGTGGCTCACCCCTATACTCCCAGCACTCTGGGAGCCTAGGCGGGTGGATTGCCTGAGCTCAGGAGTTCAAGACCAGCCTGAACAAGAGCAAGACACCATCTCTTAAAAAAAACAAACAAAAAAAAAAAAAAAAACCTTTTTTTTTTTTTTTTCAGACCGAGTGGCGCGCTGTCTC